>JAILXH010281124.1:16177-26247 GCA_023558415.1 Piaractus mesopotamicus | reverse complement strand
GTCCAGGTCATGATGTTTCCACAGTGAAGATCATTTGATTTGCAATTTAATACAGTTTTTTAACATGATTTTTTTTTATTTTGTCTACAACAGTTTACTAAGACTGGTTTTGGTGTACACATACTGGACTATACTACAGAGAAAAATTATGTAAAGCTCTGTTTTCTATCTGCAGTAAGGAATGTGTCCGTTCATATAACATGACCACACATGCACAGTCTTACCTGCAATATGTAGGAGGCCAGTTCAAACACTACTTCACTGTCCACCTCTATGAGCTCCTAGGAGAGAGAATATGTGAAATATGTATGAATAATATGTCAGCATGGAGGACTGGATGATGTCCAGTACCTTCAATTTAAATACTTTATGGCCAAATCCACCTCCAAGTTGTGAGGAATCTGCTATGATGCTCTCAAGACTCAGCATACAACAACTAAAACATATATTAGAAAAAACGAAGAGTACAAAAAAGTTTAGTAAATAATATAAAGCAGCACTATTTAGGACGTTTTTGTTAAAATCAGAGGTGTCAGGTTGGATTTCGCAGGAGTTTTCGGGCCACGTCATACGTCTTTGATTATTAACATCACGCGCACAAGCTCAGAAAGTAGGTCCGGCTCAAAGTTCACATCTGAAATGTAAAATGAACATTATACTGATGACAGCAGATCATTCACTTACATCCTTGGAAGAAACAGAAAACTTAATATTGCGATACTCAAGAATATCAATATTTTCTTACACCCCTATGAGGAAGTGGCACCTTCAACAGCTTATCCTGCTTCCTATCTTCTGATGATGTTTATCTGTTTATGGGCTTACTTCACCATTTAGCTCTGTTTACTGTTTTGCTGAGTAATCACACACACACACATAAGGGGGTGTTGATCACCGCACCTCACTCCTCATGCCAGAAACAACAGAGACAACTCCATCACCACAGGGGGTCAGAAATGTCAGGAATGCCACTTTGTCCACGTGAAACTTCGCCTCTCCGCATCTTAATCACTTCAGTTTAGAGCTCTGCAGCATCGCATGGTGCATGAGGATTTGTAGTGATGCAAAATCTGCCGTGCAGCAAAAAAGTTCAGCAGATGTCAACTTCATACAAAAATTTTCTATGAGGGTAGAGGGGGGCAACAGCAGTCCCCTTTCTCTTCTTTGAGTCCATGGCAGTTTAGCCAGATAAAGAAAATCTCTGGTTTTATACATAAGTATTGACACTGAAGATTTGAAGTTTCAACTGGATGTTCGATTGAGAAAGCAACTTGCTAAAGCAGCTAAATTGCTTGTAAGAGCTAACTTACTCTCTTGTGTGGACAACTGGTACATTCTGAAAAGTCTAAAAACATGAAACACATAAGTGTGTAACGTAGTCTCATTGTAAGCCTCTGTGCAACAGTAGCATAACAGATTGTTTACTGCTCTACATATGCACAATAAGGTTCCTTCATTTCCATAACGACACAGAAATGCTCACCAGAGGCCAGCAGAGAGATCCAGCATGGCAGTATTGAGCAAGAACAAATGCAAGTGGACAAGGCCATTGTGTATCAAATCAAATACCCATGTCCATCCTATTTAAATTTACTGATCTCCTAGCAAAAGAGTAGTTTTCTGCAGTCTGACAACTCAAACACATCTAATAAACTATTTGGTCAGCCATCCTAAAATGCTGAAAAGATCTGAGCACACATGTTAAATGAACTATCTTTAGGCATCTTTAGCTCTACACCAAGGTATCTTTCGAGGTCAACTGAAAAGCTTTCATGAAAAGTGTTTCACCTTCACAGGAGAAAACCTGAACTTGGGTCCATCCTTCTTATCCCCTTCCACTATTATCCTGGGGCTATTGCTCAAAAAGCCCTCTAGTGGCAGAACAAAAACACTGCAAGAGCCTTCATTCATGTTCATACAATAAAGCCATCCAAGCCAAAATACACACTTGCTATTTCAAACCTTGGCCCGTGTACTACCTAATACACTACACTCGATGAAAGATAACCTATAAATCCAAGACTATTACACACTAAAAAAACATACTAAAGTTTAAATTAGTAAATGAGTCCACAAAACAGAATATGTCCCATCATGTACAAAAGAAGAGGGCTTAGAAATAGAGATTACCTTATAAATGCAGGACTTGGCATTGAGAAAGAACAGCTCAATGGTGGCATTGTCCTTCAAGTAAGAAATGCTCTCTATATAAAACCTGTAAAGAGCAAAGATACAAACATAAAGACATACTGGTTACATATCACAAAGCATAATTAAATCATGTAAGAATGTCAAGATTTATTCACATTTTGAAATTGAGACTAGTGCTACTGCTTTCCCGTGCAGTGTCTGCATTAACCACCAGGGGTCACAACTCTCGCTTTTTCAAAAAAGTACAGGTGGAGAAAAGTGACATTTCTGGACTGTTTTATGGTCAACATTTCGCTGCTGTTGGAACAAAACCTCATATATCCAATAAGGCAACTTTACAGGACAAAGAAAAATATTCCTAACTTTTAACGGAAGTAAATGGAGAAATATAAAAAAGTAATTTTGGACCATTTCCATTGGTCCGATTGTCATGAAATTTTGACACATAATAAAGGGTAACTGACTTCTTCAAATTATGTCAAAAAATGAACACCGACAAAAATGGAGATATGAGCTTTTGTCCCGACAGCAACAATTTACATGTCGCTCATTTCCAATTCTAGTTCTTCAGGTTAATTACCTTAAAGGACACACAACACAATAACAACGTGAAAAAATGGAATATAAAGTATCAGGTGATTAATTACTAGTGGTAAAATGGTAGGTTCTGTTAACATCCACTCCATTCATGTATAACCTGATCTCACACACACATTATCTAAGCCGCTTATCCTCCAGGGCCACATAGAGTGCTGGAGTCTATTCCAGTGGTCACTGGGGGGAAGGCAGGAAACACTCTGGACAGGTCGCCAGTCCATCACAGCGGAGATACATAGACATATACATTCACACACCTAACAGCAATTTAGCATCTCCAGTTAACCTGACTGCATGTCTTTGGACTGTGGGAGGAAACCAGAGCACCCGGAGGAAACCCATGCAGACATGGGGAGAACATGCCAACTCAGAAAAAGGACGCTGCTAGCCCGGCCCTTCTTGCTGTGAGGCGACAGCGCTACCCACTGTGCCACTATGCCACCCTAACCTGATTACTAAATCACTAAACCATTCTATATTCAAATGCTTCTAATACTTAGGGCTGTATAGCGCCTTTTAATGTCAGCAGTCATACACTATGGATAATTGTCATATAGAAAATAAAGAAAGGAAATCCTGAATGAGCTGAGAAAATACGAGTTATAGTCAGTTGGAACAAAAAAAGTGTTAACTATGTAATGCAAATGCATGTTCTTGCATTAGGAGATCCCAGTTTGTGAAAAGACAAACACAAATGTAAAAATTATAGATACAGTGGCCTTAAAGCCACAGTGGACATTCCCATGAAAACATTGGAAAACAAAATCCTTGAAGCTTTAAGTAAGTGGTGTGCAGCAGTAAGTAGGGTGGCTGAGGACACTGAAGCTTTTTATTAGAAGAGTAAGCTGGACAGAGAGAGGGAGAGAGAGGGAGATGATTAAAAGTGTATTGGCAGCTGGTTTAATTGCAGATGTGAGTGAGAAGGGAACAGAGTCTTTTACACGCATCAAAGACCTAAGCTCCTCTCAATCAATATCCCAATCAAGAGCTGAGACCAGGATTACACACAGACCACAGAGCACTCACACACTTGTACACATACTTTGTGTTTGCAGGGACCACTTTAGATGTCTGCTCTTACCTTTAAAACAGGCCAAGAGAATAAACAGTCCCAATATCAACCTTCACAGTGCAATATCAACCTTCACAGTACTGATATCAGGGGTGCTATCAACCCACAATCCAATTCGATTCATGATACTGGGTTCATGATTTGGTAGTCTCACAATTTTTGAACAAAATCTGAATTAAGAAAAATGATGGCAACAATCATGTTGCATAACTTGCTAACAACACCACATTTGCGAGGCCTTGGTTTTCAAACAATGCAGTATCATTAGACAGCATGATTAACAGAATGTCCATTTTCCACGATGCACATTGTCACATTTTTACATCGTGATATCACAATGTCATGATGCACTGTTACAACTCTAACAGATATCAGCAAATGAGCCTCAGACTCGATCACTGAATGTTGCAGTGTGCATTGTGAACGTCCTGACCAGTCACAGATGTCCTCTGGGCATTCGAATGAACCAAAGCATTGACACGATCCAACAATAATTTAAAAATTCAAAAATAACGCAGGACAATCTTTAACCATTACACATAATCAGAAGTTTACTAGATTTTTTAGTGTACCGTAAATCCCATTCCAATTGCAGGATAATCCCAATTTGTAATGGTAATTATCCATTTCATACAGTCCTAGACAGACCAGTGCTTGGTGATGGTTAACCAAGTTACTGCTGTAACAGACCCCAGACTTTGAGGCTAGTTAAAAAACTTGTCATTCAGTTATTATTGTACTTCATGCAAACTATAGGAAGGCGTCAGCGTTCCCACTCATGAACATAATTGAACTTTAATGCATGTTGAGTGATTTGACATCCTAAATTTACACCATATTTATCATACCCAACGCAGATGAGACTGTTGTGGAAACGCTGCGCTGGTTGAAAACACTTGGTGCTGCAGGCAAATATCATGCCTGAACAAAAACGCCACATATGCGGTACAGTGAATATTTTAAGATGTCAGCACATCGCAACAATAGCGCCAGGTTTCAGATATCAGACAAAACAGCTTCAAGTTTTGGGAAAAACACTTGAGTAGAAATATGTCTCAGCTCTCGTACATCAGGTGAAATGGCTCCAGAGTAGAAGGTATCAGGCGAAGCTAAACAGCCTAGTAATAAAGAACAGAACTGCAAATGTCCGTGTTTGTGTGAATGTTTGTGCACTTCTGTTCTTTATTACTAGCTTAATGACATGTTAATGTCCAAGTTAGAAATATACTAGAACTAAAACTTTTTTCTCTTAACTTTATTATGTTCTTTAATTTGACAAAGATTAAGCTTCACTCTACATGCTATCACTGTGTTTACCCCCATGTCTGCTTTAGTGCCAGGGTCTCAACATTAGAAAAATGCTGCTATTATTATTTTATGAGAATACTATCATAAAATAATATGATACATTATATAAAACCCCATCTACACTGTTTAATTGTTTATCATGGTTATTTTCCACCGTTACTTGAATAAGAGGACTCTGTTACCAGCACAGGCCCAGTCCTAGCTCTTTATTCAGCTCCACAAACATTAATATCCTGTGTCTGTTTACCTCTTGATATAAAAATGTGTTTGAGATTGGCTCTAACTACACGCAGGGACTAGAACTGCACAGGAATGCTAAAGTACCAGCTGCTAAACCCTCTGAGTATGACTACACTAACATAAACACAAGCAAAAATATAAAGCTGGCGTCAGGTGCATGTGTGTGAACGTGGGCGTTCTACACAATGAAAACAATAAAAGCCCAAGAGGAGCAGGCGTACGCTGAATGCAAATACACATCCACCTACACACACACACTTGGCAAAGTCTGTCAACAGCTATAATATATTTATGATATGTGCAATTACACTGTTCAGCGTCAGATATGCTTTGAATAAAAAAACTGCATAAAGCTCATTAGCACATTGTTGCCTTGTCTTCCTAAGCAATGAATACAGTCAGAATGAAACACCGCCGTTGCCATGACACTGAGATTAATGAGGGTGTTAATGAAAGAAACAGCAGTTCATGATTGGCTGACGGGTCCCACGGCGACCAGTTAACTCCGGGGGTCAAAGTCATTTTATAGGCGCTCATGTTTTGAGTCTGTCGTAATTGACCCTGTTAATTTGTGATAACAAAAACACAAACACGCACACACACACACTCGCACACATGCCCCAGCGGACCACTTCGCTATCAGAGTGTGAAGTGTTTCCACTCAACTGCATCTCATCTTATGCCAATTAACTAAAACTGTACTCTCTGTACAATTTGTGTGTTTTTCTTACACACATACACCCCACACCTCTCAGAGCTGTCAGACTACGAGAAACAGGATTTGTTAGTGTTTGTTTAAGCAGCAGAATATAACAGCTGTGATCTGGTTGCAGGAACAATCCGAAAGCTGCTGTTATCACTGTTATCAGATATATCAACATGGGTATAATGCTTTTCGACCAATCAGGGCTGGGTTTCCCAACTGCATCTTAGCACCAAGATCATCATTAAATGGTACAGCAAGCATCAAATTAAGTACTCTCTCCACCAGTTAAACTGATATTAGTACTATGAAGCCTTTGAGAAACTGGACCCAGGTTGTTTGGTCAGAGCTTACTGTTGGGTAACTGTGTGTGAGAATAAAGGTCATTGTTTTTAATATGCACACTGACACCGACATCTGACTACTGCTCCTCAATTTCTCAGAGCACCATGGTGTGTCCATCCCTTACTTAACATTAATACATCTGATCCAGCCAATCTACGAGTGGAACCAGACTCCGCAGGACAGCAGGACCAAGGTTGATGACCACTGAAGTAGAGTTTAAAAATAAACCTGAACTTGACATTTATTGGCAATCATTGCAATGTATTCTATGTGGTAAAGCAGTGCACTGTATCTATCTAGTAGTTCATTAGAGCTATCACCAATATACACTATCAATACACTGACGACGCCTACTCTGAATATTTTAAAATGCAATAACGAATATATATTTAAAATTACAGTTAATCATAAAACGTAAACAGAATAACTTTTATGGCTGTTTTTTTGGAATGAGTATTCGGTTACTCGTAGATAAAACTGTTTTTGATGTGTTTAAATGTGATTTTTTTAATGTGGAAATTGCAGACAATAGTTATGATATGAAGAAAGCTGCAGTTCTGCTGTCTGTCTTACATCAGCACAGCCCTCTATGTGGATAGAGGTGAACTCTTTTCATAGCATGTGGTTCTCGCCCCTCCCCTTTCACCCCTCACTGCTCGCTAGCAGCTCAAAACAGAGTCACAATATTTCACACACAGGGTGATCAAGGTCTTAGTTAATCTGACAGCAGAGTTACGGGGAAAATATTTTTATTTGATTATAGTGAAAAACATCAGATTCGATTTTCTATAACTTCACTGACATGGCCAATAATGGTCCTGCTGAAAGAGGTTAACAAGGAATGAATTGTATGTGTGCCCGTGTGAGCTTGTTACAGTTGTACTCACCTAACACAGAAGTAGAGAACGATGGGGCCGGATTTTTTGGGGAATTCGTGTTCCAGAACACGTCTGTCCAACTGCAGCCAGCTGAAGTGGCCCCTATAGAGCAAACAAGGCACAGAAGATGAGCATCCCTCCATATTGAGCCCACAACCTCATCTTATTGAATAAAACACAAAAAACACATATATTCTGCAATTTAAGTGACGGTAAAACAGCACTGAGCAATTGGACCTACAATAGCAATTATATCCTTATTGAATGGGAAAGTGAGAGCCAGAGGCTGAGAGAGTGTCTATATGTGTGTGTTTGACAGTGAGACAAAAAGCAGCAGAGGAAGCAGCAGTGACTTTATTAGCATGTCCCTGGCGGCATGCCCTCTCAGAAAAGGAGGTTTATTCTGCAAGTGAGGGTCAAAGGTTGCTTGACTATATTTCAAAATGTTTCAAAACTACAAATACCACAGTCCCCTAGAGTGAGCCTACATGGCTGCACAGCCTGCAGAAAGTGTGTGGGTGGCTTTGCATGTGTAGTTTATATGTATATATGCGCATGTGTGTGTGTGTATGAGTGTACATGTAGGTGTATAAATACATCTAGAAAATGTCAAACAGCAGCCAGAGTAATTCTATCTCTGCCATCTTTTTCCTTTTGATGTTCAAAGGAACACTCCACTGTTTTTAACCAAATGTCTACCTGTGGCATCTGTAGTATATGGTCATTTACCATGGACAATAGGGGTGTAACAATGCACTGTGACACTGTGATATCATAATGCAAAACTGTGTTTTGTGCATAAGTTTGCAAACTGTACAAGCCAACGCACTCCTTCAGCCTCCCCCAGCTCTAGTGTCATTGCTAAGCTGTGACATAAGATGATTATAGCCAGTACTTTTCGTAATTTGAATTTTGTTGGAAATATCGTGTGAATATTGTATTGTAAACTCAGCATCATGAATCGAATCAAACTGTGGTCTCAGAGTACTGTTACACCCCTAATGGAAAATAATTTCAAAACGGAGGTCAATGAGCAGTTACTTCAGCCCTTCTTCTGTTATAAATATATTTTAAGTCAATAAGTCTTCCGTTCACATAGTTAGTACAGGAAAACACATCTGAATTACTGTCTGTGGTAACTGACTGTACATTACAGATGCATCAGTTCTAGTTGAAGAACGCTGGCATTTTTCTTTATCGAACCCCTTTCATGTTTCGTAATGCATTAAAATGGAGAGTTCTACACAATGTCAATGTTGGAACAATATCTCATATCTCTGAAAGGTTCTTAACTTTCAATGTAAGTTAATGTAACAAGATTTTATTATGAGTCACTGTGCAATTTCTGTTGGTCCATTCATCACAAAATTCTGACTGTAATGGCAGCTGTCAAAAAAGGAGATACAAGGTTTTGTTCCAACAGAGACAACATGCTATATTAGGCTATCTAGGACAAACTCACGTGTCATCTGTGTAGGCGATTCCAAAATACTCCTTCTCCTTCAGATTGAAGTGGGATGCTACCAGGTCCAGGAGATCCTTCGCCATCAGCTTGGGCTGAGTGAGAGAAAGAGAAAGACAGAGAGGTTACACTACTGAACTTAAAAAAAATCAAAATATATCTCCTAAATTTAGGGCCCAATATTTTGCAGAAACAGCCAGACATATACTAGTTAGTACTAATTTATTGTAACCACTCAGTGCTGTAAGGCTGGATGCACTCAACAGGATTGTTTAACGCTAATAAAAAAAAAAGTTATGTGACACAAACAAATTTTGCAGAGTTCAGACACAGTAAGACTGTGTGTGTGTAAATGTATGCTGTTTCCACACACACACAAACACACACACTCCGTTTTAGATAGCAATGAGAAGCATAGTCTATCTGTCGTCACAGTTTCTGCAGGCTAGGGTTCCTCTCTTTGCCTGTGTGTGCTTGTGTGAGAGTGAGTGAGTGAGTGAGTGTGTGTGGTTAACCATAGATGTGTCACCTGCACTGTGTTCAGAAACTGATATCAATAGAAATCCACATCCCAGTTTATTCAACAATAATGTTTACTAACACAACCAGTAGACCTCACAGCAAAATCCAAACAGTAACAAAAGCCTGGCTGCTTCAGACTCAGTCTGGAACATCAAACACATTATGGAACATCAAACTCACTCTGGAACATCAAACACATCATGGAACATCAAACACAATATGGAGCATCAAACTCATTCTAGAACATCAGACCTGTTTCGCGATTTTTAGATTTCTGCATAATTTGAGCTTAGCTGCTGTCTTTTACATTGTGTGTTTACATTTCTAGATGAATGCACCAAAGGAAATTCTAAAACTGCATGGAATAAAATCTCTTTACATTCATTTATATCAAAAGTTAAGACCGTTGTAGCCCTCTCCTGCAAAGGTACCATTTTGGAGATACTCGTTTTACTTTGGACTTCGACGATGTGCCGCTTAATACTAGGCTTGTGTACTTTATGTGCTTTCTCTTTACTATTCAACGCAACATGGATTGTCTACCCGTGCCCTAAACATGTATACACCAAGCCATGCTGTGTGTGTCTGTGTGCCATGTGTTGTCCACAGGCCTGTATTTAAATGCTCTAATTATTGTTTCTGTTCCACACAGGCCGCTTTCAATTAACTCCACACACACCCACATACGTATACACATATGCTACACACTCACACACAAAATAATCATTTAAGAGAGCCAACATGCCCACACACACTAAAAATAACCCACAGAAATCTGGAACAAATATACAA
>JAILXH010281098.1:0-13626 GCA_023558415.1 Piaractus mesopotamicus | reverse complement strand
AATTGTAGAACTACAAAGTGCACCTATATAGTAAGTGGAGCTGATAAAATGGACAATGAGCGTAGAAACACGGAGGGGGTCATATTGTTATGCCTGATCAGTGTAAATAGCCTATATATGCTGTATAGATTGTTGTTCTTTTATTCAAATGCACTATTTAAATGTAATTACACAATTAAAGGAGTAATTATGGGGACTGCAATACATTACATAAATTAATAACTTGCACTTCTGACTTTCTGTTTGTTTCAAAATGACAACGTGGCAAAAATGTAAAAGCTGTTTTTTTTCTTTGCACAAAACAAGACTATATACTAGAGATGCACCAGTTGTGAATTGTGAACTGATGCTGATATCCAGTATCCAGTATTTTTCATTTTCATATCTGCTGATGCAGATGCTGATACATAAACATTTCTAAAATGCTAAATCTGTTCATTCTAACAGTAATCAAAAATAAACATAGTCAACATAATCATAAATAAAGAAGGATAAATCAGTCAATTGGTAAAAATAAATTACAAAATACTTGTCATAATGGGCTGACAACCAGTCAGCTTCTTGTTACAGTGCAGCTTATGCAGTTACTATACACTGGTTGTTGATGTTTACAGGCTGTAATTGCTCTAAACTTTGTAAAATTGTTTGGTATTGTAGAAGCACGGATAATGCACATAATATATTCAAAAAAGTGAATTATGACACAACAGTGATTATTATAACATCATATAGTCCACCCCTGTGAGAGACTAGACCCCCTGCTGATGAAGGCTGAACGTCAGTCTTTCAAACAGACCCCTGCAAGGCTTTTTGTTTGCTCCGAGGTTCGACTCAGATCCAGGGCTTAGAGGGCCAGAGATCCGTCTTTTTGACAGAAATGCCTGATGGCAAAGAAAGTTTCAGTACCTTTCAGATGGCAGACCCCTGGAAGGGTAGTGCTCGCAATTGAAGCTACTTTCAAGCCTATTTCCTGTACTTGGACAATATTTTTTGTAAGAGCAGTCATTCAGTGACTTTATACAATGTAATTTTAATCCATACTCTGTTCATTCATAAATGCTCTGCTCCTTTCTCATGCAGTAACAGTGCTAAATCTGTGGCACGCTGATATTGTGCACTATTATAAATGCGAGCATGACGTGCCTGTTTCGGCCTTTTTTAAGCAATGCACTGATGCAGATGCTTTCCGCAAATCCTTGTAAGTCACAGACGAGCCCTGATGTTTGTGTTTGTGCTCTGGTGATATAAAATGGTATGGCCTTTGTGTCTGTTGGTGTGTTTGTATCCGTAGGTGGGTGTACTCTGTTGTGCGTTCTTTCTGGGGAATGATAAGAAAAGCATGAAAATTGTGTAGGGACAAGGGGTGCACCGATCATGATTTTTTTTGCCTGTTTTATGTTCCTTTTTGTACCCAGAGCTAACACTGCGTGGGATAAGTGAACACATAAAAAACACACTATCACATTTCCAGTATTTTCTATCAGCCATTTGCTCTTTAAAGTCTGTGTAAAGCAGTAATATATATGTGTCCTGAGTTTGTAACACCACAGAAAAATGTGTTATTAACCACCCAGCCAAATTTGAATGATTAAGAAAATCACCAAGTATATAAAATTTGGTTTCAAAATCATGAAAAAATAAGCAGTATTCTCTGCTCTGAAATGCTAGGGGCATGTGCGCTGAAGGCGCTGAAACTATGCCCTATCGTGGGAAAGGTGCAGCCTCTCTCAGGACTTCAGCTTCGTATTCGCCAGAATATAACTGCTGCACCATTTAAGGTGGAACAGGAAAATTCGGATAGAAAGATGACCTCAGCCTCGTATTTACCAGAATATAACTGCTGCACCATTTAAGGTGGAACAGGAAAATTTGGATAGAAAGATGACCTCAGCCTCGTATTTACCAGAATATAACTGCTGCACCATTTAAGGTGGAACAGGAAAATCTAAACAAGAAGCTGGCAAATAGGAAGCTAACGTTAGCATATTGGTTAGCTCGCTACGTAGGCAGCAAAGCCTCTCTTGGATTGCAATGAAGCTGCTAGCAGCGCTTCAGCTGACGCAAACACACAGAATTTGCTTTCATTTCAGTGCAGCCTCTCTCAAGTGTCAAACACCACTACAACCTGAAAAATGGATGCTCCGTCTAGCAGCTACCTTGGACTTCTACAACCATACATGTTTGGGCCACCAAAGCCAGAATCCAGTTTGGAGTTAGAGGACACTGTCCAACAGAATGGTAATTTTTTCCCTCCCGTTCATGAAAGTTAGCAATGGGTATTACTGAGTAGAGAAACAGAGCCAAATTCAGTTAGGCTGTCAATAAATAACATAGAATAAAACATATTTTGCGATCGAGCAGGAGAACCACTGATGCTAATGCGCTCTAGTTTTTATAGCCATTATTGTGTTAGGAGAATGGTCATACTAAGTATGGCTCCAGTGCATCATTGAGCCATGATTTCAGGCCCAGCTGAACAATCGTGAACACAAAAATGATAAAATAATGATCTAACCCCACAATTCAGTACTATATAATTCAGTCTTTGCGCATATTTTCAGCAATTATTTTCTAAAATGTATAATGTGTTAAGAGACAAATCTCTAAATTTCATTTACACTGACCTTAAGGGCCAAACTGGACTTTTAAATACTCGCATTTATGTTTAACAATGTAATAAAACATCAAACCTAAGAGGCAACTGGCTGTTCAGCACAATGAGTCCAGATTAATTATGCTTTGACATAGGCCCTGTGACAGTAAAAACTCATTTACTGTTTATTTATTGATATTGATTTTGATTGATTTTGTGCAAACATCTGTATTCATATGGAGTTTATTTCTTTTTTGCTAATATAACAGCCACCAGTTTTCCACTAGATAATGGAACATGGCTGCCATAATTCGCCTCCTGTCAAGGAAGCATCAGTGAGATTGGGCACTGATTATAGGTGATATTTCTGGCCAGCAGTCGCAGTGTTGACCTTGGATAAGGTTGAGGTTAAAGCTCTTTGCAGGCCTTTGAAGTTCCTCCACACCAAACTCGCCGAGCCATTTCTTTCTGGATGTTATTTTGTACAAAGGACCTTCCCCAAAAGTTAGAAGCACACAGCTCTGTAGAACATCACTATAAGGCTTAGCGTTAAGATTTACCTTCACTGGATCTAAGTGGCTGAGCCCAAGCGACAAAATACAACCTCAGACCGTTGTTTCTCCTCCACCAAACATTACAGTTGGCTGGTTGTATTCTGACAGTTTGCGTTGTCCTGGCATCCAGCAAACCCCAATTCGTCCGTCAGCCTCCTTGATGGTGAACTGTGATCCATCATCTCTGCGAATGTTTTTCCAATGCAGTCCAATGGTAGTGTACTTTTCACCAGGGATACAGTTTGGAACTCTGTAGTGAGTGTTGTCCTATTCTGTGAGCTTGTATGGACTTCTGCTTTGTGGATGTTGTTCCCTTTAGATGTTTCCACTTTATAATAACACGTATAGTTGAGTCAGGCACTTCGAGCAGTGGAGAATTTTGAGAAACTGGCATTCTATGATGAAGAAAGTTACTGAGCTGCTCATTCTACTACTGATGTTTTGTCTCTTGAGTTGTTTAAACAATAAATTGAGTTACATTTTGATATGGCAGTGACTATAAATGTACTCATTTGCTACATGTGGTCTTTCCATTGCCATTAATGGGTGGGCTAGAAGGGAGCTAATAAATTGTTCAGCTACAAATTAGCTCTATGTATTTGTAAACCTACAAAGTGCATTTATATGGTGGGTGTTTCTAAAATAAAATGCATGTAGGTACAAGGAAGGTGCACCAATAAAAGACCAGTGTAGCCAGTGTAGTAATAAAGCTTCTGTGAAAACTGCGTGGTGGTTTGGAAATGGTGCAGACAGTATGTTTGTACTCCCTCATGCTTTCTGTGCTTTCTTATTTGATTATCAATGAAGGCCAACCATTAAAAAAAATCATTACTTGAGAGAAATTATTTTCCCAAAAGCTTGGGCAAATTATCTTTTGCGGATGTTTATGACTGAATTTCATGAAAAAGGCCTGGGTCCCTACGTGCCAATTATTCTGACAAGTCCTTTAATGCAGTTCATTTCGTCTTACTGAAACCAACTATTAATGATAAAGAACAGGTCCATTTGCCCTCATATAAGCCATTTTTTGTAATTTCCCCCCAGTGTTCCACGATTTTAGGATGCAGGAGCCAATCACCAGAGGGAATTATTGAGTGAAGACAGAGTGTGTTGTATGAATCATTCTCTCTTGCTTTTGGAGTTTGGAACACATGCAGATGGAGAGCACTCCTGGCAAGTTTAGTCTGCACCATCAATTCCATTGATTTGATGTACGTTAAAACACAGCATCCATTTGTGCCGTTTTACTCTTCTATTTGTCGAATGATCACATTAAGCTCTTAATAATTAAACTTATTATTCAATTATCAATCTTAAGATTTATTATTCAGCAACTCCATTGAAAAGAGTAAAGGGATTGAATTTAGGGGAGGGTAAAATGGCCAAAGTATAACATCACGATACTACAAGACACTTTTGTGATGCTCGATATGCATCAGGATGTTTAGTGTTTCTGATGTTTTATAAGTCGGAATAGACACAATAAGAAAATACTGTCCAGAACTCAGTACAGTTATTTTTTCTTTGATGGTTTAAATACATCACTACACTAAATCAAATTAAACAGGCCTAATTATGCTCTCTTTGGCTCACTGCACGTTTTGCTAAATGTCCTTTAATTACTGATGATATCTAAAATATGCTCAGAAAAGCATACTGTGACATGTAATGTGATTTGTCACAATAGTGAAAAATATCATTGTATTGAATCTGATTTCTTGATTCAAACTTGATTTAGATATGAGTGAAAAATATTACATCAGTGCATAAGTACATAAGCTGAAAGACAAAATTGTGTATTTTATTCCTGTGGAAATTATGTATACATCTGAATCTTGTACATTCAAGAAATCACTTTTTTTCTGTGGACTACAAATTAGTGAGTAACTACTGTGTAGTTAATATGTAATAATTGCAGCCTAGGCCCAGATACCGGCTCTTGCAGTTTATGACATTAATTTGTTGTTCATGTTTTTCATTCTTCCACATAACTACATTCAGGAGTCCATCCTAATTGTTTTTTTTTTTTGTGTGTGTGTTCTGAAAGTGGAGTAGTGCCACACACCAACTGTAAGCTTGAACCTGTCTTATTTCTTACTTTAATTCCTGTGAAATTGACAATGGGCTTAACAAGTGTCACTCATTGGAGGGCAAGCAGACATTCTTAGTTGATGGAATGAGTCATGATGCGTTCGGTGGGAAGACTTTGAGCTGTGCCTGTCCATCAACTGTTGGAAATGAGTCCAGTTTCGCCGAGAGTCCATACTCCCTCATCACATCCACTGCGCTGAAGATAATGAAAGCCAAATTTAAGCAGCTCGCCTACTGGAAGCTAAGGCGACCTTGAATGAAGTGGAAATGAATGTGGATGTACTGTTGAGGGGTGAATATGTGTGTCTGTGTGTTTTTTCCCATATTCCTAAAGCAATGATTCAGCCAAATGTCACCCCAAATGTAGTCGATCAGCTAAGGCGTGTTTGATATCTGAAGTTTGCTTCTTTAGTTTTGCAGTGGAGAACCATACAAGGCTAATGTAGCTAGCCAGTAATGGACGCTTAGCTCACTGATTAGCACTGTGCAAGCCATCTCAAACAGACTTGCTTATGTGGTTTCTGACACTGTTGGTAGGCGATTTCTGTGTTGATTACATAATTACATAACTGTGATTACTGGAGCTGATTGTAACCGTTTTCCATAGTCGTTAGATATATAGATAAAGCTGATTGATATTACAATCGTCTTGTTGTAATAAAGAGAATGTGATTTATTTTTCGCCTGTCAGTTTGAAGCAAATGCATATAAAAAACACTTTCTATGAGACATCACGGGACGTATGAGAACAACTGTAAACTTCTAATATTTTGAGACAAATACTGAGTAAATTATTGGATTATGCATTTAGTTTATTTGAACTCAAGCTGTGTCTGTAGTCATCATTTGGAAGCTCTCTTTAACTTCAGCAACACTTTCATCTAAAGTCAATAGACAATTTGACTAATGATTCACTCTTCAGGTGTGGAAGGTCACCAAGTCACCAAGCACTATTAAATGACCAATAAGTGCACTAAAATATAAATTAAAGTGGTTGATGTTGAAGTGACTGTAAATTGTTGTTTTTAGAATTCCCACTTTGTAAAGAGTTTGCTAAGGTAACATTATCTATTTAGGTAGCTACCATTAATGTTATATCCATTCATGCTAGATACTTGAGCCATGTACTATTGAACCCAGTGTGGAAAAACCACAGCCGTTAGCGTGGAGCTAATATGCAATATATACAGAATACCTCATATACACACTAGCAGAAATGAACTTTACAATCTCAGGTGTTTTTGATAATGAAAGGGTACAAATAAAGTAAAGCACTGTTATATAATCATATGCATGGTGTGTTTATGGTGATTATATGAGGATGTCATTTTTTTATGTTGGCACGTTTCAAGTACTATGACTAGTAATGTGTTACTTGCTCTGTTCAACGTTGGACCAGCTTCACGCTCTTGGTAAAGGTTGCAGTGTAATTCTTTAAGCACGATAATGTGATTAAATTGTAAGCTGTGATGAAAGGTTTGGTAATTAAGTATTGTGATCATTTTTTATATTTGTACGTACTTAATGCTAGCAGCCACAACACTGCTCATATTTTCACACTTTCAAGAGAAAAATGTTTGGGTTTGCTTGATTTACACATGATTCTGTGTTATTGTAGACATTTGTGTGAGTTGAATGGTGCAGTATATTACTTAATGTCAGTACAACATAATGGTAGCTAATAAGTTATTATTCAGATTTTTCTTTATTGATTTTTCAATATTTATGCACAAACACAAAAGACAAATTCTCCTGGCCCCTAAACCCCCCAACAGCAGTCCTCACTTACACATATTCCTAGCTAAAGTCAAGAAAGAAAGAGGGAAAAAACAAAACAAAAGAGGGGGAAAAAAGAAAGATAATAATATACCATAATAATATACCATAACCTCTTTGATCCAGTTTCTTTGAGGGCTCGGCCCTCTTCCACCTACAGAGGTTTTTTACGCCTAGCCAGTAACGTGGAAAAGGCTATGACTGCCTGTTCTGAAGTTGCTTATGTATCTTCTGGAACTGCCCTGAATAAAGCTGTCTGGGGGTTAGGCTCGAAACAAGTTTCAAATATATGAAATATATTAAAGATACCTAGCCAAAAATCCAGCAATTTTGGGCATGTCCAATACAAAAGGCTCAAGGTACCTCAGTCCCTCTTACACCTAAGACAAGTTGGGTTGGTATTTGGTTATGTTCTTGCCAATTTATTTCTGGATAGATGTAAACTATAAAGCACTTTAAACTGTAGTAGTCCATGTCATCATATTGATGATGAATGCACCAACTTCTCAGCCAGTTGCCAGGC
The DNA here is from genome assembly GCA_023558415.1 of Piaractus mesopotamicus. Classification (NCBI taxonomy): domain Eukaryota; kingdom Metazoa; phylum Chordata; class Actinopteri; order Characiformes; family Serrasalmidae; genus Piaractus; species Piaractus mesopotamicus. The sequence continues at coordinate 6,089 of JAILXH010281098.1, read as the reverse complement.
TTCCTCTGGAATTTCGCCTCCCAGTTTTTCAATGTTAGCTATAAATTAAGCTAGATTTGCAAACAAGATTAGTTTAATTACCCAGTTCACACTCTTGAGAGAAAAAAGTAAGGCTTGCTTGACCTCACGTGTGATTCTGCGTAATTGTAGACATTTGTGTGAGTTACGTCTGTGTTACTTCTTAAGTTAAGCTAACTAGCAAGCAAGCTGATTAGCCAGTATGGAGACTTCAGTCATAACATAACCATGAATAATTGTTAATTGCATAATTGTGGCAGGCCTAACTATCTCAGGCTCTGAGTTGGCTGTTTATTAAGGCAAAAAATAGTATTAGCAGCCATACACTGTTAGGAAAAATAGGGTACTATACTGCTACAATTTAAATCTACTCTCGTAACAGTATAACAGTGGTCTTAAGGTCCAATTATATACCTTAAATAAGTTTTAAATATGCACTACATTCACTTTTCTTAAAAGTGCATATTTGTACCACTTCATAACCTAACATTTTAAAAATAGATTAGTCAAGACAGGAGTCAGTGCAACTGCAATGTAATATGGTACATATAATTGCAGTATAATATGGTACAATTATGTTCTATAAGCAAAAGGCACTGAAGATGTACCCTTGAGAGTACCACCCCAGTACATTTTTTTTCTGGGAGTGTAGATAACAGTATATCACACATTGTAAAGAAGCGCATAAGCAAGTGTGTTTGTGGTTACTTAAGAATTTGATGTGGTTTGAGGCAAATGTATGATGATTAAGGTGTGCAGTTTGCACAGCACTAGTTGTGTACATAAGTCTCCATTGCTTGTTAGTTACACTAGCCTTGTGGCCTCAGTGCAAAACAAAAAAACAGCAGTCTTGTCTTGGCTGACTAACTAAATTTGGTGTAGGAGAAAATTCTATAAACCTGATCGTTCACTGAACTGACACTGGAAAGCTCCACAGTTGAGCTCAAGCCGGCAGCACCTTGAAGGGCGGTGCAAGTGCTGTTTGAGTGGAGAGCATAATGCCAGTTGATTCTGCAATAGGTTAATAGTCTTTGGGAGTAATCAGTCAATGCTACCTGCCGTTCCGTTGCAGTGCGTTTCTCGTCGGCCTCATTATTCTCTGACTGTTGTTTTCCATCCACTGCATGGCAGGAGGTAATGGTGCACTGCTCCGAAGGCGGCAAGACACAGGCAAGAGTAATGGATTAGGCGTGTTGACGGGTTCAGTGTGGCCCATTACCTTACTGATCTCTGTCAGAATCCTGGCCCGCTCACTTCAGAGCCTAAGCTGACCAATTTCAGCCTTCCCTCACATCTCTACGATAATAGTGCTCCCACTCTGCTGAGTGCCTCTGTCACAGGAGGAATGGGGTCTGACCAGACGACCTGCAGCTATCCTTTTGTTATCATATTTTGTTTGCAGATTCAATTTTGTCAATTTTACGCCTCTTGCCTGGAGGTTTGTTCTTTTCATTGAAATTTCTGAGACAACACCTGATGTTTTCTCCTTTCTCTCATGATCCAGTATTTGATGGTGTTCTCTCTTCAGGGAGCTGTAGTGAAAGGACAGTTTTTTTGGAGAATAGCAGGCACCACTTTGAGAAATTGTTGATCTTGTATGCTGGGGCATACATGCAAGCCGGCAGGTGTAGTTTCTGTTACTTTGTTGGATTAAAGTGAAAAGGGAGAGCCCTGTCCTAGGCCATTAGCTTATTGGAGGTTCATAGCATTTCTGGGCCTCCGGTATGAGTATGTGCATGGAGTTTTTCCTGACATTCCTGGTGAGTGATACAAACCTCCAGAGGCAGTAAATGTGATAGAATCGCTTTCTCGCAAACCTTCCCCTCGACGGTCTTTGCTTGTCGTCAGTGCATTGCGTTCTCAAGGCATGCCATTGAGCAATCGCTTCTTGAGCATGGTGAGAACGATCTTTGAATTGAGAAAGATCCGCAACTGTCCTGACAGCAGAGAGGGTGAAATTAGATTTGTCTCTCCAAAGGCTCTTGTGGTTGTGAAGAACAAAGACCGTTCATAATGATCAGCTGGGACGAGCATGGCAGCACTCTGATTGACTCTAAGAGAGAAGAGGTTTTGATGTAATAGAAGTCTACAGGCTTGAAAGCATATGTCACTGTCTTTCTGACTGCTATTCTTTCTTTTATTCCTGCAGCGCTCTTCAGGATAACCTTGCAATATAAAAGTTCGATTTGATATTTTGATCATAATGGTTATTTAGTCTTTTTCTGCAATTGTTGGTGGTGTTATCATTGTGAACTGGTAGTGCAAACACTGTGATCCAATATATGCCACAAATTGAGCTTTCTTGTGTTGATCCCAGAGATTGAATATAAAATGATAAAAATGGGAGATTACAGCTACTATCTTTTGACTTCCTTTTGCGAATGACTTTTTTTTGTAAATTACTATTATCTGTTCTCATAATGGCCTTTTATCATCAAAGCTGTGTACGCTTAAATCTGATTACAAAATTAGCATATACAATTTTCACAGAACGCTATGCTTGTTATCATCAGATGGAGAGGAAACAACTGTCACCGATGAGCAGTGGAAGTGGAGGACACAGTGTCTTTTTAACCATACTGTCCTAAACTGAAAACATTTGGTCAGCCCTTTGTGAGTGAGTGAAGGGGCGACCATTTTTTAGACAGATATGTTTGAGTATGTTTCTTTATGCTCTGAACAGACACCTCAGTAACCAGTGCACTGTCGTTTATTCTCAGAAATAAATACAGTGGAGAGCAGGCTAGCTAGGAAAAGCATTTGGACTGACCCGGGCGATTAAAACTGACATTATTGCCTCTAATTAGAGATCTAATACAGACAGTTATGAATCTGCCAAGATATCTTTGTCTTTCACAGGAAAGGACCATTTGACTGACATGAATGAAAGAAGGGCTAACTATAAATCACTATTTTTGCATGATGGCAGTTATGTTGCTGTCTTTAGATATGCTGAATTCTCAAGGACTGTTACACACCCATCACTTTCTGTTATGCACTCATCACTCTAACAGCTCCATAAGCTCATTCTAATTGCACTACTGTTTCTATTTGCACTATTTATACCCACAGACCTTAATCTGTATGTGCCTTATGTCACTTTAGTGTTAATTTCAGGACCTTCTATATTTATATTATTTTTTATTATTCTATTTTTCTACAAAGTGTTAATTTTTACAATAAGTGTTTAGTGTTTTTTAGTGTCTATTTAAATTCAGACTTTTCCTGTTTCCTGTTATCGCTACACCATGGGGTCTGAGAGTAACGCAGTTTCAATACTCTGCATGTCCTGCACATATTGTAGTATTGACAATAAAGCTGACTTGACTTGACTTGACTTGCTGCTGCTGCATGCTTCTGGTGGCTCACTAGCACTACGCTTCATAAACAAAACTTAGTTTTCTGATGGACTGATGCACGGAAACACGTTTTCATAAAAAGTGCACCATGTAAAAAATTGTAACATTTTTATTAAAAACGAAAAATTGTACCATTTATCTGAATGACTTTTCCATCTTTGAAATATATCAATTATCACATTTTGTTACATATTTTTTGCGGTCCTAATAACCTGTGAAGCAGGAGCCATCAAATAGTTTTGACTCTGGGCCGAATTCTCTCAGAGCAGATACTCTTTGAGCCAGGCCCACAGCTTTCCCCACCCTAACACAAACCCCTCGCTCACTTTATCAGACACACTCCCTCATACATATTCACAAACTCTCGACACTTGCGTCCAATCACACACTCTTGTCATATTCACATCACATAACACACACATACATTTTCGAAACCGCTTAACCTTCTGGGTCGCGGGGGATGCTGGAGCCTATCCCAGCTGTCATTGGGCGGAAAGCAGGACACGTCACCAGTCCATCGCAGGGCACAACACATAACAGTGAGACTTTTTCTAGTCAAAAAAAAAAAATACAAGATACAGTTTTATTTTTTTCTGACCAGAGAGCACTTCTCCAAAAGGGTTAGTAGTCTTTGTCCTTGTGATCACCTGCAAGCATCAGTCTGGCTTTTGTATGCCAGTCTTGGAGTAGAGGCTTCTTGCTTGCGAGACAAACTTTCAGGTCATGGCAATGTAGGACTCACTTAATGATGAATGTAGATATTTTGTTACCTGATGCCACCAAGTCTTTCACCAGTTCCTTTTGTTGTTGTCATTAATTTAGCTGAACCTTTCGGACCAAAATTTGTTCAGCTCTGGGAGTTCATTTCTCTCTGCTTCCTTGGCGATGTCTGTCCCCAAGATTTTTATATTTGTATACAGTTGTTTGTACAGATGCTCATGGTGTCTTCAGTTGTTTGGAAATTGCTCCTAAGGAGGAACTGAACATTGTGGAGGTCCAGAGTTGTTTTCTGAGGTCTTGGCTGAATTGCTTGGATTTTCTCATGGTATCAAGGGCAAAAAGGCACTGTCTCTAAAGGTAGGCACTTAAATGCAGCCACAGGTATGAACCCAATTACCACACTGGAAATCTGATGTAACCATTTAAAGCTGAAATAAACCTTCTGTCTCTTTTGGCAAGTCAGTTAAAGCAAGTAGATGCCCCGAGTGACTCGCCAAAAGAAATGTACTGTAACGTGAAGTATGTGGAGTTGTGAAAAAAAGAAAAAAAAAAGTTTGAATTCCTTTAGCCTAGGTGTACGTAAACTTTTGGCTCTATGTTTATTATATCATTTGGAAATGCTTGGCCACTCTGTGTGATCAGCAATGAATCAGATGCCATTATAAAAGAACATGGTGGCTGTCAAGCACAGCTCATGTTTTGTTACCTGAAATATGTTCTGTAACCTGCCTGTATGTAGGTCCTGTAGCGCTGCCTGCTGAAAAAGGCGCTCTCTTTTTACTGGATAGAGCTAGAATAACCCCTCTTTATTGGTGGTAGAACAGTATTCAGTGCCTTATAATTTTTTTGTAGAATGCACATAATTGTAATAGAAAAGGTTTGGAGGATGAGTCGGAGCCTTGCTGTTTGATGATCTATTGTAGAGCTTTGGCTTTTGTTCTTTTGTAGCTGTTACTTTATAATTAACTGTTTTTATGGTGCCAGAAATGTGTTTGGTTTCTCAATATGTGGTGAACAAAAGCTCCTGGAGCCAGTGGCTATGACCGAATTGCTCTTATGGGTGTGCTTTCCAAAACTCATAGCATGGGTTTGTATCCTGTGGGAATAATAAAAGACTGTGTAGTAAGACAGCCATGAGTTTTGGTAAATATGACCACAGCGTGGTAAATTATAGTCAGTGCATACTCGGTTGCCATAGCCCAATGTATATATCTTTTGCCGCTGAGCAACCAATGGCCATACCGTTGGCCTTGGTCTGTATTGTTGTCTCAACCCTGTCAAAATCTGTTGCTCTTTGAGTCTCATCCTGCAAGGGGTGTGTTGACCTCAGACATGCAGCAGAAACTTCAAAGCTGTATTTTTTTGCTGTGGGTTGTTCCATCTTGCACGTGGAGAACACCATCAGCCTGCCTGCTGACTTCAAAGGGAAAGGTTATATGTGCAACAAATGCCATTCCTCTACTCGCTTTTTACAAAGAGCTTGTGTTTGCCGCAACATCCCCAAGGCCAAACCCTTTGTTGTGCTGGAAAATCAGAGCCAAAATTACAGTAGGCCAGTAGACAGCACCAGACACACTTTCTGTTGTAATGCTAAGATTAATTTAACTCAACAGAGACACTAGAAGTGGCCTTTGTTACACCGGACTATGAAAGACAGAGTTTGGGAAATTGGATGGAAAAAGACAAGAGTTATTGCCTTCTATTTGTTATATTATTCAAACAAAATAAATTACATAATAAGGTGCATAATTAGTCACATAAATTGAAAACAAATCATAATTAAATAGTCTTCTCTTTACAAACATAAATGTGGTATGATTTTCTCCTCTTGTTTCAATGAATTACAAGTGACAAATACAACGTGCTTTTATATCACCAGTGATAACTGTGACCTCTAAGTGTTAGTGGTCGATTTAAAAAAAAAAAAAGTACAGTTGAATTGTGCAGTATTTTGAGAGCTATTGTTCCTTACAGTCATGCCTTTGACTCTTG
>JAILXH010281043.1:31589-43169 GCA_023558415.1 Piaractus mesopotamicus | reverse complement strand
TTGTTACATTTCATATTCTATAAGTGGTTTATCAAATCTTGTGGCAGGTAAGTTGATAAAAAGTATTGTAAGTATTTACAGCATATTATTTATCATTAAATAACTTTGTTGTTTTCAAAATGCTTTAAATATTAAATAAGAAATCCAAAAAAGAGGGGTTTAGTTTATAACATTTAAATCTATTCAAGTATGTTTAGGTTTATCTACTTTCTCTGTATCATGATGTATTGGATTCAGCTGCCTCCATTCTAGAGAAACTTACTGAGTCAGAATGGTTCACAGTGTTTTTTATGGGAACCAGGCATTCATGTCTAAAAGCTCCCTCACTTTAAGCAAGTACATGAAATGGTGATGAATATACTGCCTGATGCCTGGGACATTGTTTTACAATAGTTTTAATATAAGCATTTGGCCTAAAACATTTTTTAAAAATACATTCTTGGTGGAGAGATGCATGCAGGGTATTGTAAGGTAAAAGAGTCCCCAAATAAAACATAGTTTTTCAAATCTACCACTATTTGTTCAGCATTACATATAAAAACTCAAAAGCAGCTGTATTTATGTTGTAGACATCTCAACCCCTGGTTCCCACCACAACCACTGAAAAGAATTTTGAGAAGTTTGTCTAAAATTGTGCATTTCACACCAAAACTCTCCAAATCACTCTGTTTATATTGCAGCCACTAAATTATGCAGGAATTTGGGAAAAAATGTGGAATTTTACCTTAACAGCAAAAAAAACAAAGATTTGAAATGGAGAAGTTCTGCGTTTTTGTCAATATCATTTGAGAGTGAGAGAGAGAGAGAGAGAGAGAGAGAGAGAGAGAGAGACCCAGTAAGACCCATTTTGGCCTTGACTTTAGTGAGATTTCACTTTTAAGAATGCATTCTTAGCAGCAGTTGAATGACATGAATACATAGATCAAGGTTCTTGCCTTTTTACGCATCTATAAATCCACACAACAAACTTCTGAAAGGTACTGTTTTGTATACAGACATAACTATGTCCTGTCTATAAGTGAATTTTAACGATTTTACTTTCAACTGAGCTGCCACAAATGATCCTGACACCTTTAGCCTCTGTGGCGTCAGGTCACGTAGGAAACATTTACATTTACATTTACGGCGTTTGGAAACCCAGGTTTCAAAACTGATTCACAGCTGATTCATTTTGCTTGAACATTCCAAATGATTCTGAATGAGCATCACTTTATCTCAGTCTATGCCTAACACAATTTATTAATTCGTCATGAGATCCCAAACGTTTGGAGGGTAGTGGACGCTCTCACTCATCCTCAGCAGGTTTGCCAGGGCAGTGGTCCAGTCCTCTATGGATGAAGAGCTACTTAGGCAATAAGGCACTAATGACAGGAGTGGTCAGTCATTAACTCTAGTGTTGGGAGCGAGGAAGGGGGCCTGAGAGAGTTTGCCTCATTTCCAGTGGCAGAGAAGAACAGATGTTAGTGTTGGCTTAAGGTGAAGAAGCCCGCACACTGCGTGCCAACTTCACGCCAGACTCATCCCAGCCAACAGCTGCCTAAGCAGCCCTGTCTGGCACAGAGAAGAGAGGACACAGCTTTGCGTACAGTAGGCTGGCCAGACACAGGAACCGGTTCCCTCTCACTGCAACTCCCACGCCATTCCAATTACACAGATTGGGTACAGATCTGTTCAGATTAGGGAGGTAGGATCAAATTAAGTCTCGACGGCCTTCTTCATGCGCTCTGCGAATGGAGAAGCATCACAATGCACTGAGTATTCAGCTTGTTATTTAAAATGCGAGCCAACAGGCACAGACAGAAAATAAATTATTACCACCAGCTAAAGTGAGATTTTATAGCTCAGGCGTCCACCATGTGATCTGAAACTTAGAGCTGACCAATATCAAAGTCCTTATAGGAATCATTCATTCAAAGTATTTATTTAGGTTGAATAAAACTAGTTAATTTACTTGTTACTACATGAAGTAATTTTTTTCAGGTAGATCTGACAAGCCACTTTTTACAGTGCAGGCATGTGCAAAAGTATGAATAATACTGGTCGAATCACGTTATGTTGGTTTTCTTAGCAGAAATAAGTGAACACATTCTCTACAGTAAACAAACTTATATATGGCATTTTCTATGAATTTTAATGCACAATTGCTATTTATTTGCTGAATTCAGCATATTAAAAAAAGAAACAATGTATTAAATGTGCTGTAACTTATATAAATGAATTTTCAGCAATTGTTTGTTAAAACATGCAGACATGTGTGTTGTTGAAGAGGATGTGTTAACTTAATTTCACTTGCAAAATGTCATTTGACCAGAAGCACTCAAACATTTTTGCATATGACTGCATATCCACAACAAGGGAGGTCTTTTGCCACTTGCAGCTTTACCAGCAAGTCAAGTGGCTTGTTTTCTTTAAGGGAAAGATGCTTTTTACAGTGGTAGGCAAAAGTAGCGTTAGAAGTCTTGCCCATGGACTCTGATTATAGTGCAGGAACCCCCAGTCTACATCATGGAAGGCTGAGGTGTTACCAACTACACTATACCAATCAGAAAGAACTGAATAACTAATTACAAAACAGATCCAGTCCTAAAATCTGATTGGCAAAGCCGTGTTTGGAGATAAGTTATACTTCAAGTTATAAAATTGTTAATATAAACACATTTATGACCACTTCACAACAAATTCTGTATTAATGCGCTTTTATGCTGCTCATGTTGACCACTGACCGTACTGATAGATGGAACAAGGCATCAGCATGTATATAAAGCACATACACCACATACAAGTTTTGTTTTAACTCGTTTTCTTGACAACTAGAACTAGGCTGATTAACTCCACAGGTAGCCAACGGGCTAGCAGGTTCGTCAATGTTCAGGACCACCACAGAGCAGGTATTATTTAGGTGGTGGATCATTCTCAGTACTGCGGTGACACCAGCACCATGTTAGTGTGTGTTGCACTGGTACGAGCAGTTTGACACAGCGGTGCTGCTGGAGTTTTTAAACACCTCAGTGTCACTGCTGGACTGAGAATAGTCCACCAACCAAAAATGTCCAACCAACAGTGTCCTGTGACCACTGATGAAGGACTAGAGGATGACCAACACAAACTGTGCAGCAACAGATGAGCTACTGATGAATGATCCATCACCCAAATAAATCCTGCTCTGTGGTGGTCCTGACAATTGAATAACAGGGTAAAAGGGGGCTAGCAAAGTATGCAGACAAACAGATGGACTACAGTCTGTAACTGTAGAACTACAAAGTGCTCCTATACAGTAAGTGGACTTGTTGAAATGGACAATGAGTGAAGAGACAAGGAGGTGCTTTTAAATGGCTGATCAGTGTAGATCAGTTTAAATGGCTGATCAGTGTGAGTCCTGCCCCGCAGAGGACCTTCCAAACACTCCTGTTAGCAGTCATTCCCTGTTTTAAAACTGCTACCAGGACGGCTTGTTGCTAACCCAGATTTTCAAGGTAAAAATAAAACAATGTATGCGCATACTTAGATGGTGGGAACAAGGGCAGCTGATTTAACTCTCTCCTTCCTCGCTGCCATGACTGACTGATGAGCTATCAATCATTTAACGCTCACATAAGCATCAGGGTGGGTTTCCTCCAAACACACACTGAGGACACCATAGGGGTTTACGCCGTCTTCAGGAGTGAGCATGGTGATTAATGGCAGTTTCATTAGACTGCCTCTAAAGCATTTATCTTAACATTACTCACTGATCTGAACTTCGCAGATCGTACATCTGTTCTTATTCAGTGCTTATGATACCAAATTGATCTTAAGCATGCATCATTTTCACATTCAAAATACTCAGAACAGTGAAGAGCGATGCTAGGGCAGGAAACATTAAGTATGTGCTGCCACCTACTGGTTTGAATGTAGAAACTCAACATAGATGCAAATGAATGCATTGTAGATGTTTAAAACAGAGAAAGAATTAATTAGATTTCATAGACATCTGGGAATCAGTGGAGATTTTTTACCAATGACAATTATAATTGGATTTATCAAGCTAGCAGACAACAAGTGTGCTGTCTCAAGCTGTGTGCGAAACTGTGCTCTATTCATTATATACCCTGCTGAAAAAAAGAACACAGACCACCACCATTTCATGCTGGTCTAAGCTGGTCTGGTTCTGGTTAGCATAGTCATGCTGGTTGACCAGCATACCAGCATCAAAACACAACATATGTTGGTGTAGGTGGTGATCAGCTTATCAGCTTCCATTGCTGCCGACCAGCATACCAGCATCCAAAACACAACATATGCTGTTTTTTGCTGGTGGCCAGCAATGCTGGTCTATGCTGGTTTTTCTTGCAGGGTGGTGCACTGATTTGGGGTTCAGCCATTTTGTAGTGGTGTCCGAAAACACAGAATATGCAGCACTCAAATAATTCGACAATGCACCACAATAAGTAGTGTACAGCCAACGTACCCTAGCAGATAGGGGATACCAATAATGCGCTGCTTTGTTTGTAAGCAATGAGAAAACTCATATAACGGTAGTGTCAGAAATAGTTTACTACCATCACAAATTCTGTTCCCTATAATAGTGTTCTATACATTGGTAGAAATAAAGGTACTGCACAGATACATTTCTCGTTCATCAAGGTACAACCAATGTAAATGTTCCCTCAAAGGTACAACAGTGGTTTTAAGGTCCAATTGTGAACTTCAAGTAAGTTTTTCTAAGGTGAAAAGTATATATTTGTACCTTTTCATAACCTAATGTTTTAAAACAGAACAATAAAATAAAAAGCCTGGAGACAAGACGGGGTGTGTGGAGTGAACACAACTTAAAAAAATATAATTTCAATGAATTATGGTACAATTATGTCCCCTGACTAAAGGTACTAAGATGTACCCTTGAGAGTACAACCCCAGTGACAAGAGGGGTACTGCCCCAGTGACAGTTTACTAAATTTTTTTCTGAGAGTGTAAAGTGATTCAGATTTTCAAATGTAGGGTATAGTGATTAGGGGACCATTTTGGACATGCATCAGTGTCCTAAAATGGTGTTTCCTTTGCATCTCTCCTTTAACATGTCAACCACTGTGCTATCTTCCTCCTCTTCCCTAATATACTACCATTTCCTCCATGAATGAGGGCCATTATAGTACGAACGTAATTAGTTGTTTTACAACATTTATCCAAGCCTCTGGGCATCAGTCTTTTATTGCATGTCTGCCCCAATTAGTGCTTAAACAGAAAAGCCTGAGCCTGAGCAGAACGCATCACTTGTTTTTCATTGGTGTAGGCTATGTCTCCCCACAAGGAATTTGCTGAGACAAGGGGTCAAAAACTGTGTTCCACTGGGTTTTGTGTGGGTAGTTTCTAAAGAGATCTACTGGAAAGTGCACGGTGTTCTTTTTAGGCAAAATTAAATGATTACCAGCTCCGTTTTGTAAAGTGGAATATTGCATTTGGCTGAAACAAATTAAGTTCCTAATGTGTGAGATAAGATACCAGATTAGCAGACTAACCTAAAGCAGAGTTTCCCAACCACCAGGCCATGGAAACATACCGGCCAGCGGGTCATTTGATATCAACCGCCTGTTTCAGTACCGGTTTTAAAGGGGAATTCCACAGATTTCCAGAAATTTCAGAATAATTCACTCCTTGCGATGTAAACAGTCATTCAGAGCGATTTGACCTGATATGGTTGATTGTAGAGAAAGATACAGAGTCAGTTTTCTTTACAGTGTTGGTGATAGGAACCAGAGGTCACGATGTCTACAACACAAATATAGCCATTTTATTTACTATCCAAAACCACCACTAAACCTATATGTGCCTTCTTTTTTTATATGTAATGTTGATTATTGTAGAATAATGGTAAATTCAAAAAATTTTAGGGGGACTATTTTGCCTCACAACACCCTGCATGTACCCCTCCACCATGGTTTGATTACAATAAATGGATTAACAAGACCTTTCTGGCCCTAACTTTATCACAAAACAATGTCTTAGACATCAGGTAGTATATTCATAATCATTCACAATCACAATCAGTTTCTCTAGAATGGAGCATTTTATGCCAAACCACCCTGAACGACTTTGTTTACATCATTCAAAAAAAATTGGAGTTAACATGTCCTCGCTCACCTGGCCTCGCTGTTTCGACCTTTCGCGACATCACAAAACTACTTCATTTAAAATGAACGGCTCTTAGTTTCCATATGTGAACTAGGTTTCACCTGTTTTGCTATAATTTGTCTTCTTTCCTAAGTCCCTAGTTAACACTAGTTAGTTTCAAGTTCACTTTTTTTTTTTTTTTGTTCTTAAGAAAAAGTCTATGTCAGATAGATGATGTGTTTTTAAAGCGCAGTTTTAAGGACTGTTTGCACAAATCCTAAATAAGAAAGCATTGGTGAATGTCAGAATCTTTGTGAAAACTGCGTAAGTGGGTTTTAGGAAGAAAATTCTTTTTAAGACTGGCTGGTGAGGCCCATTGTCTACAGGTTAAAATGAATAAAATTGAGTACCTATAGCCATTTTTATTTTTTAATATTTCCTTGCAACAATGAAATATGCAGCTTTTTTAAAAGACTGTTTCTGGCTAATTGACGAGACAGCAGCATCAGTGCAGGTGTTTCAGCAGCTGCTGAGTCTCACTAAACTGGTGCTATGGCAGTTGATATTAAAACCAGGCTGATGATTCAAGATTTAAATAAACATACATAAATAATCCCACATAGTGTTGCATTTACACTGTTTACACGCTACATCAAACTCTTATGCCAAAAATGTCATTTGGTTTTCAGTGAAAAGGGCCCATTATTTTGGGCAGCAAACCCAAAAAAATAAAATAAATCAAGGACAAGAAGGAAAAACAATATCAATAAGAGAGAAGGTGACAAAAGAGGCTATGAAGCCATTCGATTACAACAAGTACCAGGCCAAAAACTACTTATATTTAACTACTTTTACTCCTTCGTAGTTATTCCGTCATCTTTTAGCATGGAAACTGAAGTTTGATACCATTTCTCTTTTTGATGCACACTTTGTCTAAAATAAAATGACGGACCTCGCAAATCAGAGGTGTGACCAACGCATAGCGGTACAGATGCTCTACTCAATGCACTAACTAAATGTTAATGATTAAAATGTGTAGTGCATTTAGTACAGCCTAGTTTCCCCACAAAAGTGTGAGTAAAAGCATTATGATTTGAAAATACTCAGGAAAGTAAATGTAACCGAGTAAACGTGACTAGTTACTGCCCACAGCTTAGTTAACTACCAAGGCTACAGGCAAGAAACAAAGCAACACTAACAAGAAACGTCTTCAAAATGAGATGAAGTTAATGACCAAGAATGTATGTTGTGAAAATTCTGCAAGACTCCGTATACAAGGTGTCTTTCAAGAACACAAAATGGGGCCTCCATCATTACCCTGAAGAAACAGACCCTGGGTCAATATGGACACATCTATCATACGTATCCTCCTCAGGAGGAGGGCTGGGGTTTTTAAAGGAGCCAGTAATGAGGACACGGACTGAAGAGGAGCTATGCTTACCGGAGGAGTATTAATATGCGTAATCTGTTATGGGCGTGCGACGTGACAAGACAAGGACATGTAGCGCTCTAATTAAAGTGACCTTTTCCCACTCCTCCTTGAAATGCAGGCCATCTCTCATTAATGCCCAAGCCGGCGCACAAGCAGTTATTCATCACAAGTGGCGACTGAGATTAAAGAGGGATTCTCCCTTCTCCCACTAAATAGAAAGAGAACAAACCCTAATGCATTGGAGGATAAGGAAAGAATTAAACAGGAATAATGTTAATACTCTGCACACTGAATCAGGTTCACCACATTTTTTGCACAATTAATCATTAAAAACAAAATCATTCGGAGCGATCTGACGTGAAGTGCTCTGTTCTAGAGAAACTTACAGAATTGTTCACCTTTGGAGGTGATGGAAACAAGACATCCAAGCCTTTAATGTCCCTGAAAGCTACAGAAAGTTATTACCCTTGACATTAACAGTAATGTTTTACAGTAGTTTTGAAAAACAATGTTGGCTTAAAACTTACTTTTAAAATCCATTCATGTCACAGAGGTACACACAAGGCAAAGCAGTACCCAAAGGAAAAACATTTGTTCGGATTTACCATCATTTTCATTTATCAACAGTACATATAAGAACTCAGAAAACATGTGCAGGTTCACTGGTCATTTTGGATGGTACATAAAATGGTTGAATCTGCGTTGTAGACATTGTAATACCTGGTTCCTATCACCCCCACTGTGAAGAAATCAGAGTCAGTAAATTAATCTACAATGAACCATTTCACATTAAACCATTTTGAGTGATTTTGTTTATATCTCAGGGATTGAATTATTCATAAATATTGAAAATTAAACAAAGTGTACTCATACTTATGAACAGCCATCTTTATTTTTAAAATGTATGTGATCTGAATGTAAAATGTAATGCATCTTTCCATACAAAAAGGTATAATAAAAATAATCAACAATCTTTAAAATGCAAATTCAAGCAGCAACCTTCCAGAGGGTCCACATGGCCGGCTGCATTGGAAAAACAACTACAGAAAGTAAGGGATGGGGTGGGGAAACCTGAACACATATCAGTGCATTCAAGTAAGAGCAAAAATGTAGCAGGTTGGCTGTTTCATCGCATAGAAGTAAGCACCTTGCCCTTAATCATATACACATTTATACTATATAAGAACATACATCAAGTGCCGGTACAGCAATGGGGTTCAATAAATAAACAACAGATTTCTAGATGATGCCCTTGATGTCGCATTGTGAATTTATATGATTGGCTGGGGACCCTCTTCACCCCACCCCCACCTCAAGTGCACAGATAAACTGTAAACTGATCTCACACACTAAATCCTGATGTCAAAATAATAATTATAATAATATGCTCCAAGTGCAGTTCCACCCTAAATGGAGTTATTCACAAAGCAAAGCTCTCATTTATATGTAAACTGGTCGGTTCAGAGGAAAATTACACAGTGTGAATGTCACAAAAGGTTGCATCACAGCCAAGCTATTATTGCTTACAGTATGAACACTTTTGTGCTCTAATTAGTCAATGGGTTTTACAGTTCCAGGTCACACATTCTATTCAAAAGCACACCAACACAAATGAGAGCTATAGCATGTGGAAAAGATCTAGAAAGTAAGAGCAGACTTGAATGGCAATGGAGCTGATGAAGCTTTAACCTTTAATCTTTACCCTGTCTTCTGGGGAATGTGATCAGGCTTTCAGCAGAGCAAAGGTGTCATCGTTTTCATGCACCACAGATGAGAGAAATGTCCCTGAAAACAAAATCACCTGTCCCTGGACTGTCCTCTGTTCTGCAAGCTGTGGAAGTGGGCCTCCCTCAGGACACGGTTGATACGGTGGTACGAGCTGCTGGGGTCAGTTTGGTCTGAGGAGCTGAGAGGACTACAGGGCCCAAGGCCAGCAAGGGTTGCCAGGTTGTCGGCTCCATACTGACTGCTGGCACTGCTGCTGCTCCCAGCCACATGCTCAGGACTACTGACACCGCTGCTGTCGCTGCTGGAGGACTGAACATTGAGCAAAATCACACATCATTCACACTTGCAGCAACAGCGTTTCAATGATTGTTAAGGCAGGTGGGCATGTTACTTTCAAACATTATTGTAAATGGACACCTTTACGAGTAGTCAGAAAGGTCTTCTGTACACCATTTAGTCCTGAGTCTGCAACATTCACATAGGTGTTAACTAACACATGAGTTTGGTACAGAATCTGTTCCAGTAAGGAGAACTATTCTAGTCAGCTTGCATCATGGGCTTGTTGTTTAAGATTTTGGTTAAGTGTTACATTAATCACTATGATTCAGGATTACTAGATTAAACTTGATTCTTCGATTTAAAACAAATAACTGATTACAAATCCCTTTTTTGCTGAAGCAGAAATGATTAGTTAGCAATATGTACAATGATTACATGTTTTAAATTCACCTATGGTATCAAACAGATCCTAATAGACACATACATTCATATGTATTTTTGCCACATTGGATTTTCATATGTATATTTTACAGGAAGGGATTTTTAAATATTTTTGTTTTTGCCGGTAAAATATTTTGCAATCTTTTAAAGACTACACATGGCTTATCAGCATTCATTTAGGTCCATTTTAATTGTTTGGCCTTTAGTTACTCAATATAATGTCAAATTAATTAATCAGTCAAGTGCTCAATGAGTAATATTATCAATAGTGACAACCCTATCTCAAAATGTTCACTGTGAACTAGGCCTGCAGACTTATCAGTTCTTCAGCTGTAGGAATGTTGGTGGAAATACGACATGGCAAGATGTTTGAAAATACTGTAGGCCTTTTTGTCTGATTCCCTTACCTCAGACTCCCATGCTTCTTGGCTGATTTCGGAGGACTTGTGTGTTGTGCTTAATCGTTTGGCCTGAGGCATAAGTTGTGCGTCCTCATCATCGCCTTGAGTACGCTGACGTTTCCTACAAGTAAAGCCAAATACACATGTTAAGACACGGTCAGCATAATAAAGCTATATCGAGCTACACAGAACAAATAAGTGCAGTCATGGTCACGACTCGTTATGACACGTCAATGTTGTGTTATAGACTGTCTATCGGTCTGCTGTAAAAAGAGCAGAGTACTGACGCGAACAGAGGTCTACAAGCAAGAACAACTCACCTATTTTCGGATAACATAGCCGACATAGCTGCACAGTGGCTAAAACGACGTTCTTTGCTCTACGCAGGGGGTTACTTCTAGCAGTTAAACTGGATTCAAAACCCTGCCTGTTTAGCTGGAGCTGCTTCTCAAAGAACAAAAAACCCAAACGTCACTTCAGCAAACAGGACTAAACCAGCTAACAGTTAACGTTAGCCAGATTAGCTGCGCCAAACTTACAAGTCATCCAGCAAGAAGGCCCTATGACTACTTAGCTACATTCCTGTTTACCTTTTGTTTATCATGAAAAATGTGAACAGTAGTAACAATAAAAGCCACCCTTGACATTTATGCAGCGTATCAGACTGTAAAGCTCTCAGAACGGACAGCTCGTCTAACTGTCATCCTGTCCAGCTAACCTAGCTACATTCACCGCTAGCCTGCTAGCTAGCTAGTCCTCGGAAGTTGTAAACCTGAGGTATAATACGTGGATTCACGCCGCAGTGACACTAATCATTCGTCTCTTGTCGCTGACGTTTCACCTTTAACTGTGCTACAGTCTTGTACTAGTTACCCAGCGTCTTATTTAGCAGCCCCCGGCTAACTACTAGCAGCTACCAGCGATTGCTATTATTTACATTGTAATACGCATGCGCGGAATCTAAACCACAGCCGACGGAGTACGTCACAGTTTGATGGCTGCGACATTTCCGGTGTCCAGGTGAAGCCCGAGTTCGCTGGAAGTGTCCATTTCTCTGAAACTCTAATAAACCTCTAATGTACAGCCTTAACATGCATGTTTTCTTTGATTAAAAAATCCAAAGTGGTTATTGGTAACGTTTTGGTTAATAAAATTTTACAACGTTGTCACTAAATCTGGCCCATATCTACTGTACAAATAGAGGGTAAATAC
>JAILXH010281000.1:44652-58670 GCA_023558415.1 Piaractus mesopotamicus | reverse complement strand
TGGTTGATGGACTATTCTCAGTCCAGCAGTGACACTGAGGTGTTTAAAAACTCCAGCAGCACTGCTGTGTCTGATCTACCACCACATCAGAGTCACAGCAGTACTGTGAATGATATGTCACCCGAATACTACGTAATCTGTAGTGTAATCTGTCCTGTGTCGGTCCTGACCACTGAAGAACAGTGTGTGAGGGGGCTAATAAATAGGCAAACAAATGGACTACAGTCTGTAATTGTAGAACTACAAAGTGCTCCTATGTAGTAAGTGGAGCTGATAAAATGGACAGCGAGTGTAGATACAAGGTGGTGGTCAGCCAGTGTACATGCATAATATATGAATCATACATACACATCTGATGTGTGGTTGAATACATGCTAGTATAGTTACAATTGTTCCCGTTTTCCATTTGATTTTTAATATTAAATTATTCAAATTCGTCAAGGAACTATATAAGGAACTTGATTAATATTTGCCATCCATACATCGTTTTCTGTGATATACTGTTCAATATATGTACACACAAATGTTTGTATATGGTGATATATGGCTGAAATATGTCCCATATTTGAAAATGACCAATTTCAAATAAGTTGGCATATATGTCATATATATGTCTATATGTGACTAATATAATTTCAATAATATAGCCGCAAATGGCAATGAGCAGGTTCAAGCTCGCAACAGCAGTACAGGCCCTTCTGCAGGTTTAGCTCATTAGGCCTAAAAAGGCCTCAAGCTGTTTGGGTCTTACAGGCAGGGTGAATAGAACTGAAAGCAAGTCAGTTCATCAAAAGGCTTTCAGTTGCCATTAAAAATGAGCAGAGGTCTTTAAACACAATATAGGTTTACATTTGTACTGATTTACACTGGTTTGTAGAACATCCAACAGGTTTTCAACATAGATGTCAATACTACATGACTAATGGCAGCATTTCTCACATAGTAGCACTTGCACAGTGGATTGGTTCTATATTTAACCCTTTGATTTGATGTAGGCCATTGTGAGGCCTAATGCACTCAAAAGGGGCATTTTTGGTGTGAGGATCTCAGTGAAAGTGGGTCAGGATTTGTCAGAAGACCTCAATATGGTATTATTATTGATCAGGGACCATATCCAAAAGACGTTTACCAAGTCTTGGACAGACTGACCTTTTGACCTTTGTATAATAAGTCTTTGTATAATGTAGTCTTTGAGTGAATAAGCCAAAATACCAGACAAACAGTCCAATTTTTGACATAACATGTAATTAGAAAGTTGTTCATGTGAGTGTACTGAGTCACATGGCACCAATTGTTTATCTGTCGACCTTGTAATAACATTGTAATAGCATTTTTATTGATTTTTAAGTGTTTATGACTGCTGAAGCGCCACCTAAAGTCCAATCTGGACCCAAATTTGCTTACACCATTACAGTCTCAATGTGTAAAATTACTCAATGTTTGGAGATGATCTGACCAATGACTATTGAGTTATAGCAAATCAAGCTAGCAATGCAATGGCTGCAGTAATTAATTGATTGTTCCACACCTCACTGAGTAAAAAACTCATGTTTTTGATAATTATTTACCTAGAGAGGGCTCAGAGTTTTTCTAAACCAAATTCATAAAGTTTTTTCTTTTGAAACTTGACTGGTTGTTAGAAAGTGGGTACATGTAGAGACCACTCAAGTTTCATGATGATTGGTCAATGTTAAGCCTGTCAAAAGCCTGCTAAATTGATTGACCAATGGCGACCATATACTTCAGTGAATCAAATTGTCCTCATGGCCTCACTTATAGTCTGGCCAACAGATGGTACTTGCAAAGGTTCAGCTTGATCCGATGTACAGATGCTGAGAAACAGCCATGTAGCATTAACTCTGCCCCCTAATGACATATGGGCATAGAAATCGATAGGCTGCCTCAGAATCTCCTGCCAAATATGCCTGTCAAGTTTCAAATTTTTTGGCTGAAGGATTTTCAAGTTACAGAATTTTAAAAATTAATTCTTAATTATTTTGAATTTATCCAGAAGGGTTCATTTGCATATGGCAGCCATGCTGTTTAGAAAATTCAACGTTTTTGATAATTATTGTGGTTCAGGCTCTTCTGAATTTTTTGACACCAATTACATGAGGATCGGTCAGAAATTGTAGGACTAATTCGCAAAAATAGGTTTCGCATATTATGCAAATTAGCGAAAAAATCTTTGGGGGCGGAGCTAAATGGTCCAAATTGCACAGTTGTTTGTTTGGACTCAAGGAATCAGGAAAAAAAATTTTCTGTGAAAAAATTGGTTTAGGAGTTATAAGGCAAAACACATTTTTCTGTGTTATAGCGCCCCCTTCAGGCCGATTGGGCTGATGTCGTGCGCCTGAGTAGCGGGAGGGACTACTACCTATTGACCAAGTTTGGTGTCTCTAGGACCTACGGTTTGGTCTGTGTGTTCCGTTTCAGGGAAGAATAATACTAAGAAAAATCTTGACAATTCCAACCACTGCGTGCTTGAACCCTAATAAGGAAAATCCATATATGCTACTATATATCATATATTTGAAATCTATATATTGCCTTATATCACATTTCTGTTTGGGCTGGTTCTGCTTTAGCTGGTTATGCTAGTTAACCAGATACCAACGTCCAGAAAACAACTTGCTGGTTTTGCTGATGACCAGCTATGCCGGTTTCTCATCACTGCTACAGAACTGTTTCCTTGTCTCTGCCCTGCCCGAGAAGACCAGCAGCCTTAATCATACCCTGCTATAAAACCTTTTGTATAAAAACAGCAGGGACGTACCAATATGGTAATTCTGGGCTGACACCAATATCCAGTATCTTTCACAAACTATTGATGTGATGCCAATTCATGAACATTTATAAAATGTAGAGATTGGGACTACATCATGTGGACTAGCATTACAGAGAAAAGTATTATTTATTTTTGTAGGGTTACAAATGCAGAAAAATGAATAGACTGCAGACATTTTATTGTAGTAGCCCAGCATCACCTACACATACTGCTCATCCAGAGTATGATTATTTAGATAAAATTTAAAAATTAACTGCAGGTACTGCAACCTTCCAGTTGATGGCTCACTTCTCCTACGACTAGCCTACCGGCCACCCGGTCACTTTCAGTACCTTTAGAGACAATCACCAAAGCGGAAATGAAAAAAGAAAATAGAAGGACTGAGTCACAAGCCATTTATTGAAAATGCACATACTGGATACAGAAGGCCTCTCATTCAAAGACCTCAATGCTAGGTTATTGCTTCTTTTCCATGGCACAAAAAATAGAAACACAAGTTTTTGCCATGCAAACACACTACTGACAAGCTTTTACAAAACAATAAGCAGATGCTTAGCAAATACAGGTACTACACTGTATAGATGTATCACTGAAAGTGAAGGTTAAAAAAAGTACAAAATAATGCTCATTACAAAAAAAAGAACATCCTCATATGACCGTCACAAAGTGATACACAGGGGCTTAACATGCGTGAAATTACCAACACGTCCTTCAGATACATGTAGTGCTTCAATATACAAGAAATAAGTTTAACAAAAACAATAATAAATGGGCTGCATTCTCAGAATGCTGTGCAAATAACGTCCATTAGCTCCCAAAGCCGCTCTAAACCCATCCTGTTTCGATTCACTTCAAAGCAATATTCTGAAGTTAACTGTGGCAGTAATCGAACAGCTGCTAACCCATCGAGTGCATCTTTGGAGTGAGGCTGTTCCCTACTGTTTGCCTTTTTACCCCAAGGAACGAACACAGACACAGGTCACAGACGTCTTTACAGACCAAAGCACTAACATTTTCCCAGATTCATGACCATTACAAGTGTCCACTGTTTCTCCCTTAATGCCCAGATAACCTAATGTGAGTATTTCAACAGTACCCTTCAGTTTAGAGTTACTTTTACTCAAGCAAGGAAAGCTTAAACATGAACACATCTATATTAATGGTTGATGATTTAACTAACAACGTGATAAATACATGACTGCTGCCCTAGCAAGGCTGCGGATTTGTGATTACCAACTTTAGGCCATAAAGGTCTCCAAGCAGCAGCGTACAGTAAGAAGATACAGTGAAAAGTGGAGGATCTTCCTTCCCCTTAGCTGGAGTTATAGTAGAACTGCAGAAATTGACTGAACTTCAACTCCGAATTATTCAAAGCGTCCTCCAAGAGAGCGAAACCTCAACAAATCATCTGTTTAAACAGTCAACAGCAATAAGCAAGTGAAAGTAACCGAAGGGCTTGGCATGCAGTCATGGTGCCAAGTTTCATTCTTACTTAGCTTAGGTAATGTTGATGGAATGCAGGTTTAAGGTGAGTCAGTCATTAGTAGAGTCACCTGCGACTCCCGTCTCGAGGATCTGACAGCATGCGCCCGTTTTCAGCTACATTTCTGAATTCTTAAGCATGACTGCATGCCTTCCCAGATCAAAGTCGCTTGCTGACAGTAAGTGGGGCTGGGAAGGGTTTATTGAGCGCCTCAGGAAGGGGGTCAGTAAAGCTGCTCCGTCCCAAAGGACACAACACTGTTCTACACTTTGAGTGCAGCAGTGTGGTCTTGTACCGTCAAGGCTGATTAACCAGCAGTGCGTTTAATGACAACTCAGGAGTGAGATATGAGTGAATATTCACTCCCAATTAACTATCTGACTGACTGTGTGAACACGTCCTCTCCTCTTATCAATCTCATGCCATCTGCAACTGTACATTTGGCATATTCACGTTTCCAATGTCATTTCCATTAAAGTCATATACAGATATATCAGAAATCTGAATATTGAGCAAGAACACAGAAGAAAGGATATAAATTAAATACACATCTAGTTACATATTGTTAATATACTAATCAACCATGCAGCCAGAAAATAACAAATACTATATGATAGTCTATCTGGCTGCTTCGTTTTTTTTTTTTCGTCAGTCTGATACAACGCTGAGAATCCACGTGTACATTATTAGAAAACAAAAGTAAAAGAGCACCAACATATCCTTCTGTTTATCTTGTGTTAGAGAAAAAGAAAGAAATAAAGAAAGAAATAAAGAAAGAAAAAAAGAAAGAAAAAACACACCAACATTCATTTACAGTACCGTGTCTGTCAGTAACTTATTTAAAAAAAGAGGACATACTGTAACACAGAAATATATGCATACATACAGTATGAATTTACATCATGAGTGTAGAGATACGTATAGTTCTGTCCAAAAGAACGCACGCTGATAGCGTTAAAGCTCCCCGGTGTTCGGGGAGGTAGCTTGAATCCATGGCATGAGTCCGTAAAAGATGCTGACCGTTTCTGCAGTCATGAGTTCTGCTCCAGAGACATTGTCGTGAGCTGGTTCCAACACCAAGTGTGTCCCTCTTCATTCCGAGCATCTCTCACTACGACAAAACAAGGTCAACGTGACGAGAAAAAGAAAGAGAAACTAAAGTCTGAATACCAAATGTAGACAGAGGCAGAGAGTAAAAGGGAAGACAGAAAGGTTAAGAGTTAGATGATGGTTAAGATTGTTGGATGGTAAGTTGAGGATGTGAAATGTTCCTCTTCTTCAAGAGCACTGATGGGGTTTCTTTGAGATGGTGGGGCAGCGGTAACGGGCTGTTGGCTGCAGGGGGATGGCGCAGGGGGATGGCGCAGGGCCCGGCTGATGCAGCATGATTGGCTCCCTGCGTTCTAGATGGACTTGGAGGAGTCTTGCTTGCTGATGAGGACCTCAAGCAGACGTAGCTTGGCTTTGATGCGTTTATACTCCTTGTACTCGTCCATCATGGGCATGCGGTCCTCCTTCTGTACGTTCCTGTGGAGACAGTAGGGTCCACGTTGAGTGGCTTCATCGCTTCAGCTGGCCTACTGTTTACTTCACTATACAAGTATTATCCTTCTTGAATAAACACTACAGTGGTGCGCTGCCCAGAAGCTGGAACAGGGATAAGCCAATATCGCACTAATCTACTGCTGACGCTGTTTGCACTCGAGCTCAGAGCTGATGTGTCTATGTAGCTTGCGTAGGAAGAAGCCCTCAACTTCCTGAGACAATTCTGTTTGTGCTCGATGAACCTGCTGACTGATGTTCATTCTAGATTGAGCTGTCATACCCTTTGTACAGACGATCTGTGACCTACCTTCCGTTCCGTTGGTAGAACTCGTCCTCAAACTCACGAATTGTCCTCCTCAGCTTCTTCTTCTCTGCTCTGGCTTTCCACAGCTGCTCCAGGAGCTCAGGCCTGCAGGACACAGAAGACGTTACCTTACTTAATGTTTGGTGTCTGTCTATTTTAAAACACTGAGCTTCAAGTCCATCAAAGTATCCTCAGATACAAAGAGTACGTTTTCAAAATGATGAGCTGACTTGCAAAAGATTTGTTTAAAAGCTGAAAGTTTTGAGTGCTAATGGCCGCTGACATAATGACTATTATTATTGTTATTATCATTATTAAGGTAGTACTTTCATCAGTCACTCCTTCATTCACCGGGAAAAAAGCAATTTATAAACTGATTTACGTTTAATATGTTGTAAGGGACATTCCAGTCAAAATGAAAAATGTGAACATTACTACATTGGTTGTAAACATGCCTGCTTGCTACCTAATGGCTGTATAATACGTATGTATAAGAGCAAACTGGGTGCTGTACTGTGAGAACACTGATGAACAAAAAACACAAAAAGGACACACAATAAACAATTATGTCAAAGAACTGAGGCGGAGGGATGCAATTCTGCTCTACAGAATAATACATAAGATTTTGAACAGCTAGGTGTTCTTTTGACAGGCAGTGTATATGGAGCTTAATTGTTCAGGAGCCTTACACCAAAGCACCAGGAAGCTGTGTGGACTCTAAGCTTTGCTGAGTAGGAAGCAGCATGACCTCCTGCCCACACAGCAATATTAGGTGTCAGGTGAGATCAAAGTGTAGTGCTGTGTGAGGATAAGCAGGTGACGAGGCTGTGTGGCACTTGAACCAGTCTGCTGGACTTGGGCCGAGCTGTCCATGTAGTCCATTTCCTTCTAAAGGGATTATGGCCTTATCCAGCTTGAGGCTTTGAGGTCAGTGACTCTTACAGACGACCAGGCCTGCGGCAGGTGCTTTAAATAGGCAGTCATATGATTTGTGCATGAGAGGATTGTGGTTCCCGCCTCCGAAACTGCTGGCCCTTACAGTGGGGCTACGTGCGTACACCAGCATGCGCTCGAGGTACGCAGGCGTGTAAAGCTGAAGCTAAGCAGCTTTAAAAACTGGCGTCTTGCACTGATCATTAAAAATTTTGTTAAAAGGTCAGAATGCAGTTCGGCTGATTAATGACTGTATTGTTTATTCATTGGTATTAAAGGGTCAGTGCAATTCTTCGAACTTACATGGATGAAGCATTGGAGCTGGACAGACGCAGGTCAAGGGTCAGCTTGCCCGAGCTCTCATCCATCTTGGGCCTCAGGATGCTCTCCGGCTGAGGCTGCTGGGAGCTGGGGCGAGCTGCTGGGTCCAGGGCAATAATGACATCTGACCCCTCACTTTGCATTCCTCTGATTTCTAGATCTTCTCCGCCATCCTCTTCCTCCTCTTCCTCCTCGATCTCGTCACAGAAGTGGGCTGTCTCGCCCTCGATTATGGGCTGCAGGGTCTGGTTGCGTCTCTTGCTTGAAGGGGAGGCCTATGAGGGGAGGGAGGGAAGGAGGGGTGAGGCTATTTTGGTTTTAAAGGCCCCAAGGCAGCTCATGTGAGATTTGAGCCACATTAGGTTAGAAAGCACTTATAAGGAAAAAGATCAGGATAACTTTAACATAGAACTGGCGTGCATGCACGTAAGTATACATATGAAAGAGAGGAAAAAGCCTTACGATGATGGGTGTGATGCTGACGCGAGTGAGCATCTGCTTCACCAGCCGATATCGGTCATATAAAGGCTTGACAATGAGACGTTCCTCACGCGTCACCTGCGGAAATATATGTGCATAAATCAGCACTGGTCTAAAAGAGAATACTGCACTTATACTGTGGGATTACGCTATAACCTCTGTGTGTTTGATTATAGTCATGTGCGGTCAGTGAAGCCATTTCCTGCTCAGGGTTTAGTTCCTTCCTCTCTGGGTTTATGAATGTGTGAAAAGGAGAGGAAGAAACACTTACAGGACGGCCATGCAGTCCCTCATAATACAGCAAGTTCTTCTGCAGCACTGTCTTCTCACAGGCAAGCTGCTCCTTGGTCATTTTCTGTCCAGAAAACAAATTACCATGAACACACACTCCACATTAAATCACATCAAATCACACAAAATTGCCAATTTTTCCTTTTTTGTTCATACCGTTTTTTAAAATTTTTTTTTTAATACTACTATGCCCCGGTAGGCAGAGAAAAATAAAATTAATCAATAAAACCATACTTTACTGCCAACTCCTACCACCTCCACCTACCATCGAGTGAAAATGCTCAGCTAGTTTGGAAATAATTCATAGTACGAGAGTAAAATGCATTGTGATTTCTGATTCAAGCTGACAAAGATTTCAGAGGGTCAATGGCAAATTAGGCTTTTAATTTTAAGGATCATCAGTTTTACTCACCAAAAAATGTCAGGTGGGGCAACCAAACATTAAAAAATGTACTTACTACTCTGTGTTTGTACAAACTTGTGTGAGCTAGTCTTTGTACTTAGACACCCACATAAACTGTGGTCCTTGAGTTCAAGTTCACACAAATAATACCTGCTCTGTGGTGGTCCTGATCATTGAATAACAGGGTAAAAGGGGGCTAACAAATTATTCACAAAATCAGATGGACTGCAGTCTGTAGCGCCCCTATGTGGAGCTGATGAAATGCACTAAGAGTGTAGATATAAGGTAGGTGTTCTTAATGAAGTGGCCAGTCGATGTACATGGCTGGACGGTGTGAGGCTTGTGTTTTATTTTGATGAACTGAAAATGTGTTTATATAAAGGCAGTACTGTAGAACAATGTGATATAGGTAATGTATTTATTAAACTATTTAATAGTGGGCATAAACATCTTTAAAAAATACTGTTAATGTTTAGGACAAGGACTACACTGAATAGTTACAAAGTCACCGCAAAATAAAGAAGCATTTCAGACTATAATCTTAGTGTTGCTAAAAGCAGATACCTGTCAGCATTATGCAAATAGGATCACACTGCTAAATGGTCTCCATTGGCTTCTGCTCACTGTTTGCACTGATAGCATTTTGGATGAAGTATAACTCTAACAAGCAAATGACTGAAAGCTTGCCTGAACAAATAAATACAAGAGTGAATGGAGTGTAAGAAGATGGAGCTGTGTGCTGGTACTCACTCTGATGTCCTCTGGCCAGCCGTCCTCCTCTCTCTTGCTTTTGATACGCCGCTGGATGAGTTCGAGCGTCTCTTCGTGAGTAGGTCGCCGCCCCCTCGCCTCGCCCTCTTTATCTGCAGTGCCCTCAGTAGCCGAATGCTCCAGCGTGGAGCCAAAGCTTTTGGGCAGCGTGTTGCTGCGTGGTCGTGTCTGTGGAGTCAGTTCACTGTCGGCCTTGTGTTTGGCATCTGCGCCAGAACACACACACATACACAGACAGACAGAAAGAGAGAGAGAGGTGAGGGATGTTAGATGTCAAGAGAAACAGTGTAGGCTGCCAGGATACAGCAGTGTAGTAGTGTTGCTCTGTAAAACGGCTACACCAAGAAGAGTACAATGTTCACTTATTAAAAGCTACTTTAGTTTCTCAATCAGCAGTGCCACGGTTTACTTAGTAACAACACTTGAGGGCACTTACATATGTGTAAAGATATGAAAACTGTCATAGAAAAACTGTGAGTAAAAAGAAGAAAAAAGTCAAAAAAAAAGCACATCACTGGGGGTAGAGCGCCCCTAAATCTCACCCCCTTAAAAACAGGGCAAAAAAAACACAAAACAAAAACAAAACAAAAAAGAAGCTTTCTTCACACTAGACAAAAGAAACCATGACACGTGGCTGAGATTGTCCCCATGTAGGGAATTCGTCTACAAGGCCGCGGTCAGAAGCACAACCAAGGAAAGAGCATAGGAGAGAAGGCCACAAAAAAAGCTCAACAAGGCAAGGTCTCATGTCTACTTACTGCTGCTTGAGTGTACTTACAGAAGTGGGGTGCCTGTCTAGAGGCAGTGAGGGGGCGTGACAGTGTAAAATGGGGTGTGTTCGGGGCAGAGGAGTGACGTCTGTGTGACTGAAGCACCGCCTGGTGCCTCAAGGACCCTTTTGGTAAGAGGTGCTGTCGTCCTGCCGATGTGGGTCGTCCGGGGTTGGGGGGTTTAGTTAAAGAGAAAGAGAAACTTATTCGGCAGTGCACCTCTGACGGGGCGTCAAATGGAAATGGATAATGGAAAGGGTGGGGGAGGCCAATCACAATGGACCAACACATGTGCGAGCGGGTGGGTCCCGTGTGAGATGAAGCAGTGATGGGGAGACGACTCCGCTCTGTCTGAGGGACACACCGCCCACTGACAGCACACTACTGCTAATCACCAACCCGAGCACCAACCCGAGACCCAGCACCCCCGGCTCTCAATGAATACACTCACTCGCTTACTCACTGAGGGCTTACCTTTAAGCTGTTTGCGGATTTTGGTGAGGTCAGTCATCCATTTCAGGACCTTGGGATTAGCTGCCTTGTCAGCATGAGATGGCTAAAATGAAAGGTGTAAAAAAAGACATTAACATTCTTGGGCCTTACAGTTTATGTACCAATATAAGAGAATGCAGGACTATGATATTACAGTGCCAACCATATAGTTCTTGTCTTTCTCAAACTGCTCCTCAAACTGCTTGATTTTTTTCTTGAGGTTCTGGAGTTTCTTGGTGAGCTGCTGAGAGACAGAGTCTCCCTTCACGCTCTCTTTGGAACTGAAGGAGGCCCTGCGAGGCCTGGATGAGAATGTAAAAAAAGATTCATGAGAAAAATCACATAATGTAAAATTTATCTGAGTTTTGAGGCTTGTTTATAAACAGTGAAGGATGAACCTCTACACACTGAAGGTTGTCTATGAATTGCTGATACCTGAACATTGTAGGCTGTCTATGAACTGTGTATATCTCAATAATGAAGGCTGTCTACATGTATATCTGAATACTGAAGGTTGTCCATGAATTGTATCCATCATAATGGTCTCTTTACCTCCCACAGGACAGTGCTTTGGTGGGGGAGGTGGCGTCAGAGTCCTGCTGTAGGAAGCGCTGGCTGTGGCCAAAGTCCAGGAAGCGTCGGGCCAGCAGCGGCTGCGCGTCCTCCTCCAGAGGCAGTGGCAGCATGCGGCCTGCCAGCGGAGATAGTTGTGCCTCGCCTGACTCACTTTCCTCCTGCCATGACATGAATACTGGCACAGGGTCTAGAGCACACACAGACAGAAACATAGACGCAGGGTCACTAAATAAAAATACTCAGCCTCTAAATGAGTTAGCAATCTCATTTAAAAGAATTCTGTAATTCCAAAAATCCCTGGTTTGCAGGGATACACTAAAGCACTAAGGGACAGCTCGCACACAAATCCCCAGGTCAGGGGTCAGAGGAAAGTGAGGGGATCCAATGCTTCAGAGCCTGCGTAGGGTGTTTAGAGAGCAGGAGTGACAGGCATTAAGGGCCAGGACAACACAATAAGGACCAGGGGTATGAGGTGGAAGAAAAAGGATCCACTGAGAGCAATGACTGGAAAAACAACCCAAACAGGCTACACAGGGGTAAAGAGTCACAATGTGGATTGGGAGTTGAAGGACACATGTTATTTGGATCTAGCAATGCTTAGCCCTTTCACAACAACTGCTGCAAGTTTGGAAATTTTTTTTGAAATTGTTGTCAAAACCTCAGCCTAACGAGAAAGTGCAGTGCACAACTCAGCTTACATCAAAATACATGCATTCGTTCAAGTTTCAAACGTTTCAAATGACATCTATTTGGTATAGGTGTCAAAGGCCACATTATTAGTATAGACTGGATATTTTTTGGTTGTTTAATTATCCTGCCTTACTTCAATACTTAAGCAACCATGATGGAATCATCATCAACTTGTAGAGGCTTTTAAATGTTAAAAACAACTGAAGCTGGTAAGATTTTCTGTCTAGCTTATCAGATGTTAATTCCCAACAATCTTGGTTATACTCAAAAAGAATACCCTGCTTCACCTTAATAGTGTGACCGCCAATCAGTTTGAGAAAAACTCAA
The DNA here is from genome assembly GCA_023558415.1 of Piaractus mesopotamicus. Classification (NCBI taxonomy): domain Eukaryota; kingdom Metazoa; phylum Chordata; class Actinopteri; order Characiformes; family Serrasalmidae; genus Piaractus; species Piaractus mesopotamicus. Next base: position 46,496 of record JAILXH010281000.1, on the reverse strand, counting down.
CTTCTACAATTTAATGCTACAATTTATCATTAAGTTGAATGAGATTTGTTCTAACATTCTTTAAAACTTGTTCACTCTAGCAAGTGAGCAGACCATAACGGGCAAAATAATTACTGCACAAACACAAATCAGTGAAGGAGGAACAGAGAGCAAGTTAAGTGCTACTAAACTGGAGCCAGCAGAGGGCTTCAACAGCCACAGTAACGGAGTGAAAAGTCCACTTCTGCTGCGTAGCACCAGGCGCAGTGAAGCATGCTAACGCTGTCACGTTGGCCTGCACCGAGATCTAGAGCTAGATTCTTTGCCAGAGACAGAGAGGCCCCCAGAGCTTCCATGAATAGAGAGAATGTACTGGCCTGCGGCCCACCACTATGGAAACTTAGCTGGTCCACTTAACAGTTTCCATGTCCGAAGCGGGCAATTCATTAGGGGAGACCTAATGGGTTTGAGAAGGGCAGACTGAAACCAGTGGGAAACAGCAGTACTAATTGGGTGTGAGAAGAGTGGAGGGGGACACAGGTTAGTTGTGATCTCAGAGGGGTGATTAATGCCCATTAGAAGGAGGATAAAGATTGAAAGGAAGAGGAGAATGGCTGTAGAGCTACTACTTACCGTGCCCTTCCCTCTGCAGGTGCATACATGTGAAGTCTATGAGGGGGAAAGTGTTGGGGCATGATGCTGACCAGGCATGGGTGAGGGGACAGAGAGAGAAATAAGAAAGAAAACAGAGAAGAGAGAGAGACAGAGAGAGAGAGAGAGATAGCAGAGAAGACCGAAGTGAGCTTTATGTCTCGCCATCTATCACCTCCAGGCCACACAAACAAGCAAAGACACACACAAATGTATGTAATGATATGGATTATGGCTGAAGTGAAAATGATTATGACAAATTCTCTCAGGACTTCCTATAGGCATGTACTGTGTCTGGAAAATGCTAATGAGAAATTAAGCAAGGATACTTGCTTATGTAAAGGTCACTGATAGCGGATCCATTAAAAATGGATTTGCCCCATTAACCTTTCATTAAAAGTTGATCTATTAAATCTTTCTGCCTGTTTACAGTTCTGGTGTCAAGGACAAAGGGTCACCTTATCTATGGGTCCAACGCACACAAAAAAAATACAAAGGTCCAGTCAATCTGACTATATGACTATGTGTATGCCGAAATGTGCCTTGTTATGTTTCGCTCTGGTGGGCATGAATTTACAGACATGCTTAGTGTGCGTTGGACCCCGTTCACAGTGCATTTGGCCTTATGGAAATCTCCAAAGGGGAATTTCCTTAAGGCCAAATCATCAGCTGATCCAAAGCAGGACTGATCATAACAAGCATCACTAACTGGACATGCTGAGTTACCTTCCCACTCTCCATCAGTGAAGACGGAGCTGAGCTGGAGGTGGCTGGCGCTGGCTTCCTGGCCAGGCTGCTCTGTGGTGTCCGTGTTAGCATTCAGGTCACATATATCTGGAGCAGACTCCTATTATAGGGGGGAGTAGATTTAGTCATGTGGTCAAGCCACCTAGAACAGGTGGATAAGGGTTTGTCTAATGTCTGACAGTATACTCACAGAGGTGGTAACGTCAGTCTGGTCCATGCCCTCCCACTCTAAGTAGGTCTCTAGCCTGTGTTAAGTTAAAAAAATATACGCTTGTAAACAGTTTTAACGGCACTCATAAAAAAGTGTGCTTTCTTTATTGCTCTACATTCTGTACTGCGGTCACAGTGGAGCTCATATCAAGATATACTACTGGGGTTATCACCTGAAACATGAATAGAAATAGAGCAGATGCAGAGGGGCATGAAAAACTGAGTGAATAGTTTTTACAGCTCACAAAATCATAGAC
>JAILXH010281000.1:31963-44235 GCA_023558415.1 Piaractus mesopotamicus | reverse complement strand
TAAAAAAAAAAAAAAAAAAAAAAAGATTCCCTATAAAGACTTAGGAGCTTAGCTGCCTCTAAAGTGCCTCAGCAGAAAAAATAAAAAATCTAAATTTAAGCTTCTAAAGACTAGCACTGTGCCTGTACTTCACGTCACTAATACTTCAAAACTAACCTTGCAGTTGTTTTGATATTGTTCTCAGCATCTACAAGAGCCTCTGTGTCAAGGTCCATTCTGGAACTTTCCTCTGCCGCAAGGCTGCAGGGCTGGGAACCTTGAAATGCCTGGAGAAAGAGAAAAACATGATTCTGACATAAATGAACAAAGGCCATGCAAATTTTTTAAGGTCCATTAGCGATTAGAAGGTTCTGGTGGCACGGGTGTTTGTATGCCTGGTGTTGCTGTGCAGATGCTGCTGTCAATTCCTTGGGATGGTCTATTAAAAGAGGGTGACCCATTTCAGGGACGTGTAGACCTGGAGGCAGGCCACAGATTTGATGGTGGTGTAGAGAGAAGGGAAGCAGAACCAGTGATGGAGCCAAGCTTAGATTTGCTTGCTGAAAAACAGTGTGTGGCCTGTTTATCTGACAAAATGGCCCTTGTCGCACTTTCCTTTGGAGGCCAGCATGAAGAACAACAACAGCTTTGTTGTGTCCTGAGAAAAGGCTATGCCTTGCTGATAAAGAATTTGTATTGGTGAGACATTGTGGCTACTGTGCAACAGTGCTCGCTACTGGAGGCCCATTTCACAGGCGTAAACGTCGTGACTTTTGTGCTGCTCTGAAAAAGCCCAAAGCCTAAGCACTAGTGGCGAATTATGATTTGTTAGGCCTTCGGATCCGGCCACAAATGTTAAAACTTGATCAGAAATGGTAACTTCTGCTAGCGCCACTATGGGATTTCTAGCAGTATGTTACAACTAAATGAATAGCAATTCACATGAACATTTTTTGCTGTTCTAGATTAAACACAGAAACTTCAAGCTTGTAAAACATTCCATGTTTTATCTGAAGTTTGTAACAGACATTAAAATATTTACTCCGCAGTAAAAAGTCCTAGCATAGAGCTGCCACTGTTAACAACTGATTGAAGTGCACTGGCTACCACTCATATTGAAAGCAGGACTTATCTAGAACTTCCAGAAGGCTTAGAGAGATGTTTTATCCCCCTTCCCAACTATTGGAAATCAAAACATGATCGGTTGATTCCAGTGTCAGTTGCTAATTATATTAGTGGTTCATCTGAAATGTAAGACCTTCATTTTAGTTCTTGAAAGCATATCCAATGGGGGAGCTAGCTTGGTTGCATCTACCTAGATACCACAGATGAAAAAAATCCTGAAAATCCTTTTTCATTGGGCGGTTCAAGAATTTAACCACTTAATTTAAACAGTATTTCTACAACATTTGCATCTGTTGAATAAAAATTAACAAAAAGTTACAGATATGTATGTTTTAATTTCACACAAATCATAATGATCTCCATCCGGCTACAAACCTCACTGCCTTCTACAGACTGGTCTGCCTCTGTAGCAGATGGAGAGCCAGCTTCAGCCTGATCTTCCTCAAGCTCTTCTGACCTTGTCATCTTCTCACCAGCCCCATCTCTGTGGAGGCACAAAAGAAGGCAAATATGTTATAGCCAAGCATACTCACATCTACAAAGGCCTGAGATAAGCACCTGCCAAGAAAAACAGCCTTCCTCACACATTTTTTAAACCCATTCAAGTGCTTGTACCAACAGAAATGAGTAAACATGTCAGATTCTGCTGGAGTGTTTTTATCATGTTTGTGTGTACACACTCACCCCCGGTCAGGGTGGCAGGATGAGCTCTGGCTCTCATAGCTGCTGAGGCCCTGATCTATGGAGCTCTGCAGATCCAGCAAGTGCTGCTCCACCGCAGCACGGATGGTCCTCTGGAGGATACTGTATAGAAAGACAAACAGCCATCATAAGAGTATGTACACGGAGTAGTCACTAGTCGTAGGCATTTCCGTTTTTTTTCAAACTCACTGCAATTGATCATAGCGAACAGTACAATAACCACAAAAAGAAAAAATAAGATTTTTAACATTACATTAAGACAGTAAGTTGCTGCAAGACATGCTGATCATTTGCGTTTTTTCCTGTGTGGTAGTAGAGTGTTTCAGCAGTTTGAACATGGTAGGTTTTAACTGAAGTTATCCAATATGTTGAATATGTTTATTTAAAACATCTTTAAAATTAAACTGAAAAAAAAAAAAGAAAAGGGGATCAGTATTGGTATAAACCAACACTCAAGGGCTCTGTTTATACTTGGCATTAACATACATCCTAGATGACCCGATCATAAGTGGCAAAGTACAAGTATGAACAGGGTACATTGTGTTCTGGAGACATGTTGTAATTCAGTCTCTCGAACCACCTTTGCAGGTGGGCAGAGGCACATAAAACCACTTAACCTTTGTAGTATGAACGCTAAAGCATCTCGATGAGCCTTTGAGCAGATTAAGGAACGCCTTAAGCAGAAATGACAGCAGCAGCTTTGTAGTTTATTTTTTTGACTCCTCTCCTATTTGTTTAGCAACCCATGCAACTGAAACCTTACATTTATACGAACAAGAATTTCCAGCCACAATATCTCATTCTCAAAAAAAAAATCACAAAAATGCATTCAAAACACATGCCAGATGTAAACAGCTATATGTCTCGCTGTGCACTTATATACAGATCACTTGAGACGGAGGTTAATACCAACTGTGAACAGGGCCAAAGTTTCAGTATTGATATCCACATCAGAAATGATGTAGCATCACAGAACACAGTCTCACATATGGTTCTTAGGTTTGTCATCATGCAACCCCTTTAATGCTTCACAGCCAAGTTCAGTAAACCTTGACAACATGTTCTCAATGTGAGGAAGCAGCCGTGTGAGCTCAGCCTCGAGTCCTTAATGACAATCCGCCACCTTAAGCAACTCACTCTCCTGTGCCTGGAAATGAGGGTATTTTGGGCTTGCTACACTTTCTCAAAGTTCACAGCCAAGTATCCAGAGCTGGAACTGCCCATTTAGGGCAGAAGCCTGCACAGCTGCAGAATTAGGCGTGGACCTGGCTGTGGAAAGATCACGAGTCCTGGTCTCCTGGTCTCCTGCGCTTTGTGCAGAACATGCAAACCCCAGACCGGCCCGCTGGCCTCACAAACACACACGTGTCCAACTGGGGCATAAGCAGCTGCTGGGTCAAAGGCCCACAGCACAAATCATTACTCATCTCTCAGAAGAGGCTTTGTTTACCGCCTATGATGCTGTAGCAATCACTAAAGACCTGGGCCCAGGCCAACAAGGCCCAAGGCCTCCTGTGCATTCGTGCAGCACTGTCCCATCTAAGGGTGAGATCCATGGGCTTTGCTTTAAGCTACACTGTGTGCTGCAGCTATGCACCAGCTAGGAGATTATGTACTGCTTGCACTGATGGCACAGCCCAGCTGAAATAGAAATGCACTCCCTGCTGTGATGGTGCAATAACTGCAATTTCCCTTTTGGAAAACAATCCATCAGCACATGCATTGTGCCATATATTTTTCTTTTTTGTTGTTATGGACCAACATGACAAAGATATCTAACCACTAAAACCTCATATAACACATACAGTAGCAACCACTCCTTAAAATAAACACTCTTGTACTTTTGTTGTTAACCATTACCTAACAGTCATACTTTATACTACAGCAACCCTCCAGTTCATGCAGCCCTATCTTTGTTCTGTGACTAAGCTGTTTGTCTGTGACCTTGAACAGCATTACATCTCAAATGAGGTCAAACTATTCGGAGCCCCTAAAACATAAGCCATTGCAAATGATGTAAATGATGTAAAAGTGCATGGTTTTTAATTCCCATCACATTACTAACCCCTCCCCCACCATGCCCTATTTGTTTCTACAGCGCTGACACTTTCTTGTCCCCTGCCTGAAGCCCAAGCTTATCTGGGTTAAGGTCTATAACCTCATTTATTCAGCTTCATCTTGCCTTCCGTTTCAGGAATGTTTATGGTTTAATTCTGTGCATTTGGTCAAGGTCAACATCACAACTCGATAAGACTATAATTAAGCACAGTTGCAAGAAATTGTGGCAGAAAACATGCAAGCTGCATCGGGTGCTGTTTGCCTAATGTTAGCATTAAACATTTTAATTTTGCATTATGAAGCTTTCTATAGTGACTTTTGACTGCTAGAAAGATTTCTATAGCAAAAATGTGTCACCATCTTTTTCCAGTGACCTATTTTACTGACTAATACTGTGAACTTGCTCAAGGTCATAATTCAATACAAGCATAAAAAAGCAGAGCTGTCCGAAAACTGTTGGGGCGGGGGAAAAAAGAACAAACAGTGTCAAACGTTTTTCTCTCATGTCTAACAATTTCAATTAAATACAAAAAAGAAATTTAAAAACCCAATGTTTGAAACACTATACTGTTAAATAAAACTGTATTTTAACTGTGCACTTGATGTTTTAATTCTGGGGGACTGAAAATGGAGACATACTATATAAGGTCTTGTATGAGGCATTTCAGGCATATCGTTTATAGCATTAGTGCTTAACACTAGCACAGTGGTTAACACTGTTGACCTCTACATGGCAGACTGTGGTTTGATTTCCTGCACAGGCAAGTACACCTCGCTATACTAATACAGATTTTGGGCAAGACTCCTAATGCTACATTCGTTATCTGTGTGTAACATAAAATTCTAAGATAAATGTTAGAGTTCAGTTTTCAAAAGACATGCTACTTTGTAATCTTTTGTTTTGAAACTATTTTTGTATTCATACATAATTGGAGCTGTGTAGAATCAAAACACTTTAAACTTACAAAATACTGATAATGTAATCAAATGTTGACCTCAGAATAGAAACTGAATCAAACTTACGTATCGATTGAGTTGTGTTTTCTATAACAATTACTGATCCTCTGTTAGAACAAGCTGTTCCCGATGACCAATTCTCATGACTAATATTGAGTTCAAGGTCATTACTGATTATGTGCATAATTAAGCTTAGTTGTTTGAAAATTGCGGTCAAAAAGATACCAATTATGTTGGATCCTTTTAGGGTCATATTAGTTTTAATATAACCTAATAATTTGTGTAAAGCTTTCTATAATGACTTGTCAAAATAAGCTTTTTCTAATGACTCACTGACAGGACTGGGAAAGCTGCTTTCTAGAAAAAATAGGATGAATGAGCACTTACTCTGCAGATCCTGGAAGAATGCTGATGGAGGAGATGTGTGAGCTGAAAAAGAAGAAAAGGAAGGGAACGTTAGGACAACGTCACACTACACTGCCTCTCCATATCTGTGTGTGCGTGTGTGGAAGAGAACCTTGACCTTATGTAGCTCCAACTCTTAACCCAGCCTTATTATATAACACCCTGGCAGGGTGGAGAGTGCAGGTGGGTACTCTTGAAGGACAGTGCCCCTAAAGACTCCACTCATGTACTTCTGTACATGGGTCTGTTATACGCACTAATGGCACCTGGGGCAAGCTGTTCAGAATGCAGGATATTTCGTCCTTCCCTGTTTCATGTACATGCAAATGTTACAGTGGACATATCAGAAAGAGGGTGTCTGACAGGAAGTGTGGGGGGTGTGGGTGATTCAGCAGTCCACCCCATCCTATAAACACAGTCTGGCACGTGAAGAATGCTGCTTACATAAGTGGGCAGCTGAGCGCCTGCTATTGCTGTTAGCGCCTGGATCGGGTTCAGGGGTCCCAGTGGGAAAAACACGGCCTTCGCAAGCACGATATGAGCTCTAAAACCAACGATGACACTGTGGACCACTGCAATTTCCACATAAATAAATACTTGTGCACAGACGTTATTGCCCTGTATACTACAGGTCAGTTAAGAAAGTGATTTATGCTCTTTGCTGTGTTTGGGAGGGCTGTGCTGCTAGGGTCTGACCAATACGAACATTCTGCTGCCAATGCCAACCCTTTTTTTATAGGAGCTATAAACTCTAGTTGCCGATAATATGAATGAATGATTTTATATGATCAAAAAACTGAACCAGATAGTTTTAAATAAGGGCTTCATAGACTGACTGCTAAAATCGATAACTGTGAATTGCTAAACATGTAGCAAATTGCTTCAAATAAAAAGCAGAAATGAAAAGCAAAAAAAAAAAAAATATTACGTCTATATACATACATTACGTGTTATATTACGTCAACCATGATGTTTTATGTTTAAGTACAGGAATAATGACAACTAATAGGGGAAACTGACATTTTATAGGTATGCCAAGACTTTAGGAGATTTTTAAGTCTTTCGGAAAAAATCTAATCAGTTCTTATGTATTAAAAATGTGAAAACTTTTCCCAACAAGAGATCAGAGGAAACTGCTTTGCCTCCAGCTACCGAACTGAAGCGTATGACTATTTTCAAAGAAGGGGAAAAAACTAAAAGAACCCACACAAAGGTACTCGGAGTCCAGAGGTGGGTGGCACAGGCTGGTTTGACATACAGTGTCCAGAAAACATCATCACATGCAGATGGTATCTGACTCAGACATGTTTATATTTAGACTGCTAAAGAGACTTTAATGTGGGCAAAGGTGACTAATAACTTGCAATACATATAGATTTAATAAATGTTCAAAAACAATTTATCTTTATAGTAAGCATGAAGAAACTGGATTCAGCACTACTTCAGAAATGGCACCAACAAAGAAAATTAATATCAATGAAAGAGGCAAGGCATATTGTTAATCTTTGCAAGAGAATTTCTTGGTAAGCTCTGGCATACAACTCTTCTATGTCTTTTGCTAGAGAACAAAGAAATCCCAGTTTTAATGTATCCAGTGGTGATTTTCACTGAGCCGGAACACAGTGAAATGGGTTCCTGTATTGTTGCTCCTCTTGGGCCATGGATTACTCAGCAAGATCTGGACTTAGGATTAGGTTTTTGCTTTTCAAATGAATATGACCAAATGGACATATGAGGCCAGTATCACTACAGTGGTTTTGATTCATATGGCTCTTATTCATATGTTCTCTTTGGAAAAACACCTTCCTGGCAAGGACAAATCCACTCACCCAACTGAGGTGAAAAATTACAAAAAAAAACATTCCCTCAAAAGTTAAGAACTTATTAAACTATTCCGGATCGACCAAGAAGTGTCCTCAATAATAAAGCGAAATGTAATTCAGAAAATATCCTGCTCATAAATGCACAGGGGTTAATATGTACTGGTGAAAAGGTAGAGCTCCACAGTGTGCCAAGCTATTTAAAAAAAAAAAAAAAAAATTTTAAACTACATTTGAATCCTTATCTGTTCATGTAAGCTCTCATCAGAACAAACTCCTGCTGAAACATACTAGAGCTAACAAACAGTTCTTTGTCTTACAGAGACCTGCTGTTTCATCACGTGAAGGCAGAGTAGGAAAAAAAATCAGGAAGAAAACGCTTCCTCTGACTCTGCACTTTAGCTTATCAACAGCGCATCTACTCACGCACGTATACTCCCAACCAAATTATGTTATAAAGCATAAAGCAGTCAGATCCAGAAGCTGGGAATGATTCAGCACTTTTACAATTCCTACCAGTGTTTCCTTTTAAATAGCTGAACAAACAAAGCTGTAATGAGCAACCTTTTACTGCAATACACATGAGGAGGATACTCCTTCTCTTGTGCCCTCCCCAAGATTATATCATGCTATCATCAATTTCTTGTATGGGTAAGCTTATCTGGCCAATAAAGCTTGATTCTGATTCTGATCATGCATGTATAAACATATGGCTTTGGTTTGCTGAGAAGCAAAGTTAGTGGGTAACCTCACATAATCTGATACAAATGACAGCTGAAACCTTGACCAGAACAGAAACATCAATGAGCCATGGCCTAGAGATCCAGAGATATGAGGAGCTATAAATCAACATGCCCCAGAGAGCAGTGCTCTGAATGAGTAGCTCTACTTTAATATACATAGCCTCTCACAAGTAATTCAGCACAATTATGCAAGCCTTCCTCCCTGGAGAAACCCTTGCTCCCCCCCTCCACCAGCTCCTCGGATACAATACCTGTGCAGAAGGACTTCACAAGCCATTTTCGGTGGTTTGCTTTACGCGTCTGAGCCGTGTTTGTAGCCGTTTTCAGCCAGGTGTCTGGTTATCCAGACTGGGCGCTCTGCGGAGCTAGAGTCTGTATGAGCAGGTCAAACAGTAAACACAGGCTGCCGGTGCTCATCCTGCAGACGCACGTCTTTGCTGGTTGCCTGCTTGCAAGGCTCGGCACTTCTCCTGGAAAAGTGCTGCAGTAAACAAGCTGGACCCTTGCTCAAATACAGGACTGTGTGACGCAGCACTGCTAGGAGCCCTCCAGACCAATGGCCACGCCCTTGGGGAGGGCCCTCTCACAGCCTCCTCCACTCACAGAGAACCTCTAACACTGCAGAGCTCACACAGCATAGCACCTGTCAGGCTGCCTCTTTTATATAACCTGCTCATCACCAAAGCATCTGTCTTGTACCTGGATACCACTCAACCTTAACCCCTTACTGGAGCACACATATGGTTCTGACACTCAACCTCTTCCTCCTCTGCAGAAAAACACAACTGTACTTCATACAAATGTAGACAGACACAAACACATATGCAGATGAGAGAGTCAATTACTTTAGTATTACATTCATTCATTGTTAAACAGGTCACTCTACTCCAGAAAGATCACACAGTTCCTCGTCTCCTCTCACAAGAGTCCTGAAAATGGACAACTGTATCCACATGAAAACAAAGACCAGCACAAAACTGCTTGCACTTGCCATGACCCACTTATCATAGCAACAGTGGCTTCCTTGAGATAAAGCAAATTATACTAAAAGCATAAAATCTTTGTTACCTTAAGGAAAAGAGATAAGGAAGTAATTTGAGATGATAACACTTCTCAAGGACCACCATTAACACTCTGATTGTAGAAGTCAGGTTATGCAGGCCACATGGAACATATAGTGTTTTATGTACTGTCATGTGGGTTTAAAGTTACATGAAAACTGTAAGGGATGCATGTACATGACATGACAAATGATGAGTGGACATGAATTATCAGCCACTCCATATATGGACAGGCCAGAGGCCCAAATGTTGAGTCAACAGAGAACATGTTTTGATGACCCAACACATGATCTGGTGGCCAAACTGCAAGCTGGTAGAAACACTTCAGCCTGGGAATGGGCCAACAGGTTGGAGGTTAGGTGTCACTTGTTTTGAGAGACTGATGTTGTATTGGCACAGAGAAGAGTGGGAAGTTAATTTGGCATGCACGTTACATAGCCCCTTCATAAAAAGTCATAAACTTATTTAGCCTGGACTAAAGGAGAACTGAAACAGCCCAAAGGTGGTAAGCTATAATTGCGGATCCTCTCTGTTAACGTAAGTCAGCAATACAATGTAGATGTAAACCTGACGAGCTGTGTTGGTGGCGGAGTAAGGGTGAATCAGTGACCACTCCACCTCCCATGTACCGCTACCTCTTCGAAAAACAGCTGTTCACACATTCCAACAGCCGGGTCACAGCCAACAAAGTGTCTCAAGAACACCCGTCTATATCCCTCCATTTATTTTGGGGACAGACGAAAAATACTTTCCATAGCAGTCGAAAGGGATATATGGCAGGGCTTAAATTTAGCTTTGAAGTGTGTTGGCCCGTCAGAATCCGCTGGGGTACAAAGGAGGAGAGCTGCTGGATTTGGACGAAAACAAGCTTGGACTGCCCAGCTTTACTTTCCTTAAAACACGACTGTAAACTAAAACTTTATTTACTGCCTCAGTGGGCATTTAATTTACTGTCTCAGAGGCCATTTTAGATATCTTTAGGTAATGGGCAAAGAGAAGCACAAACACACACCTAAAAAGCCCTGGCTATACTTTTCAAAATTAAATTATTACCAGGGTGCAACATTTGGTGTGAGAGTGTGGAGGGATCAACATCGGTAAAATAACTGAATGACACACAGTGTCACAGGTGTGAAGCACCATTTTTGCATAGTTCTGATGCTCAGGCAGACTGATTTTTAGCAGGGTTTATGTCAGCATACTAAGATGCCCACTAACTTGATTCTGTGGTCAATAAGCCAATTTTTTGTGTAACTCTGGAGACATATTATGGATTGTAAAGCAGGAAAGTCCAATCACAACCCAGACACTGGCTCCTGGCAGAAGAAGGCAGATTTTGATGCAAATAAAGTGCATGATGCCACGTATTCTTACATGTTTCTTAGGGCCTTTATAGGAAAATCAGCTTGACAAATTCACAAATTCACCACCATACATCACAATGCCAATAAAGCTTTTTTGGGATGAGTTTTATTACATTTGCTGTAAAAACTATAAAAGTGAAACAGGAACTTCTAGCATGTTTAAAAAGGAAAAATATAAATGGCAATATATACTATATATGGGATGTTGTTCAGAAGAATTTCATCAGGTGCCAATAGCTGACAAATTTTTAATGAAAATTTATTCACATCTACCTTAAGGACTATACATATATACCTTGTGGCTTCAGAATTCACAGATATCCACAATTATTTTCGATGGATGAATTAACATGGGCATTCTGGGCCAAAGGCGATGTTGGATAGATATTTTTCATATGCATATGTGCCCATGACAACACAAACATTGATAAATATTTGCATAAATATACAGTAATACATAGTGATACAACATTTATTGCTGTAGGGTTACATAAGCAGTAAAATGAAATGTATGCAAATACAGCAGCCCAGCACTGCCTAATCATTCTGCTGTGCCGTTATAAAATTTCAGCTTAAAATAACGCCCAAATATGGTCATCCTTCCAGTGTTGATCATTTTTGTAAGAAATTATTGGTCGACACTAATATGATTCTGATATCTTAGTGCATCCCTAATTATGTTGCACTACTGAAATGGGATCAGCCCAGCTTCTTTAATCAAGGAAGAACAATATAAGCCATTCTTTCTTAAATAGTCTGACTTTCACGACGAACATCACTTACCAGTTCCACAGTGAAATTTCCAGACATTGTTGACAAGACTGCTTCAACTGAGATTAACGTTGCCAGTTACAACATTAAGAAGGATTTGAAAATGTTGACGTGAGTCATTTACAAATGTAGCCTACCTCTCAAGAATTTTCATGTCACATACTGGTAATATTAGTAAGTACTGCACCCTTCAATAAAGAGCAGCTTTGGTACTGAAAAGTAAAAGCTAACAGCTAATCTGCAATGGCACTATACTAATAAAGAGATATTAAAAGCAGAAATGGCATTAAGTTTTAAATCCCCTATTAAGAACTAGGCTGGGTCCTTTCACGGCGCCCCACCACTACTGATTAAGGCGCATAATGCTGGCTGCATGAGCCTGTCTGGGCTTTATTTCTACAGCAGCTGCCATCCAAATCCCTCCATGCCTTCATAAGAGCATTCTCACTTGACTTTTCTCAGACTCCTCAACAAACACATCAGAGGGTCTGGTGCAAATATGGTGCAGGACTACTACAGACTGTTCACTACCAGAAATCTGTGGCTACAGCAGAGTTAAATTATTAACACAATGTAATACTATGTAAACCATTAACCTACACAATGTTACATTACCATGAAACTGAAACAGACTTTCCAAGATTAACAATATGTGGAAAGCAACATAAATTCAAAATGTCACATTGTTTTCTATAGCAAAACAATGTCTAAAGGTTACTTCTCCCCAGGCCAGTGCTCATGCCAGCCTGTTTGTGCAGATTCTGGATTAATGCACTTAATCACCTTTAACAGTAAGTGACTGGGCCAAGTGCTTATGATGCAGCTGTGCAGAAGCTGCAGTAGTTTTGTAGATTTCTTCCAGGGCTGAAACAAACTCTCAATAATATATAACAAATTATTATACTCAATATCTGAAAAGCCATTACAAAAATCAACTTCTATGGGCCCATGCACTTTCGTGGGGAAGCAATTGTTTGTTTATCAAGCCAACAAGTTAGCTGGTCACTAAGTAGTATGAAGTTGCCAGCTTTGCACAACAGACTCAGACTGTGAAGGCACACATGCGAGGCCTCTGAATTTAAGGCGACAGTGCAGACCAACCAAGTGTCCTACTGCTCCAGATTGATAGCTAGCCAGCATGTGCTTAGTTTCATTTATCTCTAAGAATAAATGAAAGCATGCTGGCTAGCTAGCTGTCCAGAGCTCTATGAAAGTTAATCAGACTGCCCTGGGCAATGATGCAGACATGGCTGATTTTAGCACATGCTCTGGTATAAAGAGGTTTTG
>JAILXH010281000.1:7939-31548 GCA_023558415.1 Piaractus mesopotamicus | reverse complement strand
TCACTGACATGACTAAAATGTGTTCCCATTTTAAAGACAATGATTAAAAAGGTACAGTTTCCTCTTCTTTCCTGTACTGCTCACTGCTTTTCAAACAGGGTTGGGCAGGATCCCTCGTTCATTTTAATGCAACTTGCTATGAAAATAAGTATTTCAGTAATGTTTCTTTTTTTTCCATTACCTTGTAGTATTACACGTTATTAAAAAACAAATTAGCAAATTAAATAAACACATATTTCTGCAATTATGCACAATGATAATAATAGTAATAATAATAAAAGCAACAATAAGAACATAATGCTCTGAAATATAGTGAAAGTACTATGTAGAGAGACATAGTCATGAATGCAAGGCTTCACACAAGAATCTAAAATGCAATTAATACATCATCAGTTTAACTCCTGTGCCAGGCAGTAATAAAAATAAACCAGCCTTAGCCTGTTTCCGCCATGTGTGTTTTTTGTGATTACCCAGCAGACTTTCCTGGAAACGCGTTACAGGACACTGATACTCATAAATCCTTCTCTGGTGTCCATCGTAAACAACATGTTCAAAATGTGAAGTATGTCTATAAAAACAGCCACACATTAAAAAAAAAGCTGTAAATGTGAATTACTTGAATTTTTCCTATTCGAACTGGTCTGACACATACCCGCCTTTAATGATTTAACAGCATTGCCACACCATGACAGCCTGACATTTAGGCAGTCTGGGGCATCTGTCAAAAGGCCCAGACCACTCACCTTGCATCAAAGCAGGAACAGGTGCCTAGGAACAAAAGGTAAGGGAGATCAGGGCTCAGCCAGCCAATAGATTTGTTCTGGTCTAGACCTCCAGACTCAACCCATTTCTTCTTCATACGAGATCACATCCTTTTAGCCCAGCAGGGATCACAAGAGCTTTGACAGGGGAAAAGAAGCTAGCCCAGAAACAGCAATGGCCCAAGCAGCAAAGCTGCCTCCACAGATAAAAACAGATGCCCTTGAAACCCCTGCAGCACAATGTTCAGACATATTTACAATAACAAATGATAAAATAGAGATATATAACTATTATTTGACTGAACTGGTGAAAAGCCAAACACTGAAAAGGCTCAGACATCGACTCTACTACAGCAATGTGCAGTGAGAAAACACCAACAGGAGGCCAGATCAACTGGGGTGGAACGTGACATGCATCTCTCAAGGCAACATCTGTGTCAGTGAACTCCACAAATAAAACATTTACGTGGCCATACTAGGTTACACAGGGGGTAAACGGAGAGAGCATGTATCAAATTGGGTTGAGGGAAAGGGTTGGCAACGTGGCAAAAACATTATCATGATATCTAATGACATTTTTTATAATACATTAATATGTATCATAAAATTTTGTTCATCTAAGGTTTAATGAGTTTGTAGAATCAAAAAGCAGCAGAACTTTGAAAAATGCATTAAAAATACCATTCATTTTAAATAAATAAATAATCACTTTATTACAACCCCATTTCCAAAAAAGTTGGGTCATTGTGCAAAATGTAAATAAAAAAAAAAGAATACAATGATGTGCAAATCACTTAAACCCTATAATTAAATTTTTTTTTTATTTTTTTTTTTTAAAAAGTTCAAAGACACACCAAATGTTGAAACTGAGAAATTGTATTGTTTTTAAAAAACACAGTGGTATACATGCCACCAACCGAACGTTTTTGGAATGTGTTGCTGGCATCAAACTCAAAATGTGCATATATTTTTCAAAAAACAAAACGTTTCAGTATCAACATTTGATATGTTCTCTTTACAATTTTCAATTAAATACAGAGTTTACATGATTTGCAGATCATTGCACTCTATTTTTATTTACATTTTGCATAGCATCACAACTTTTTTGGAGACAGGGTTGAAAATGCTTTATGAACTGCACAGCACTACATCCAATTCATCAGGCGTAACTCTATTCTTGTGTAAATCATATCTGGATGTTGTCGTTTACAATCTCAGGGATTGTAACACAGTATAAAATCTGAAAAACATCTGTATGATACCAAAACTGAGTATTATAGTAAATATCCAGCAAAGCTTCAATGAAAAAAAAAAGGATAGAAATATGACAAAACCTTAAAACCTGCAGATCTGAGAACTATCTGGGAGTGGTCCTTACAATCAAATAAGAACACTTCTTCTCTCATCAAGACATCCCTCAAACCAAGACCCCCACCTGTTATGCTGCTCATGCTGAACTTATAATAATAGCAAGAGCAGCAAAAAATGAGTAAAAAGGGCTCTACATCTGCAGGTCGTATTGCAGACTACCCCACTGTCTCACTAAACGTCACCCAGCTTTGAGATTGCAAGGTCTTAAAGAAGGTAAGTTGTTATTCACTTTACTGCTGCATGTACATTCACAGAATGCTGGTATGGTCAGTTAAACAAACAAATAAATGAATGAACGGACAAACAGGCAGACAAACAGGCTAGCTTAAACATGTTAGTTTTGGGCATCTACACATTCAAAAACAGGCGTATGAGTGCAAAAAACTGGAAATCTATTTGCCACTTGTGAAGAACAGTACACAGCTCTAATCAATTTAGATGTTAACGCCAAGTGTAAACAGGGCCTTTTCTTCTTGGCATTATTTGGTAAACTTACAACGTCCTAAAAACAGGCAAGTACTCTAGACAGCTATGCCATCTCTTTTTAATGAAACATGTAATTGGTCAATGTTCTTTTCATACCATCAATATCCACAAAAAAACCTTACTGTAATGTAGTTGATTATGACAACACGTCACATGATACATCACCGAACCCTAGCTGAGAAGTTTTAAATGTGCGCTCTTACCTAGAAGAGGGGGTGACATGGGGATGTTTGGTGGATATTGAAGAAGGGCCATCCTCGCCATCCTGCGGGAGCTCCTCACAGGCTTCTAACTTCTCATCTTCCAGCAGCTCAGTGATCTACAATACAGTGGGAGACATTTTAGCACCAAGTTAGCTACCACCATCTGTGGAGGGATTTCAAGTCATATGGTCAGGGTTTGCAGACATCAAATACAAAAACATAAAGTCTCCACAAAACATTATGCAAAGCTTGGCCCTTGCATGGAGCTCTCCTTTACGTATTCCTCTGACCAATGAGAGCATGCCTGTGCTTTATCATGTTGATGTGCTGACTTGTCATTTTCGGCAGAACATTCTGATATGAACTGCTATTTCATTCAGCTGATAAACTATCTGACACAATAACACATCACAATTCCAACACAATGCTATTTTTACACAATGAAGGTTAAACCAATATGCAAGTTATGCTAAATCTAGACAATACAAAAAAATTAGTACAACTTAAAATTCAAATTCAAATTCATTCCTGATTTTGTTATTTTCTTTTCTGCAATAAAAAGCCTGTTTCTAGCACAAACCCTGATTTTTTTTTGAGATGAATTATGACTGCATAGCCGGTGTGGGTTATATAACACCTGCAATAAGGTCTAAAAATACATAAAACTGGCAATAAATACACCAAAGGTCAGCTCTTGTATGACACTAAAAGAAAAAGGGGAGTATAAAGCCTTTTTGTGTGTATGTAACGTAAAGTCCCACAGCCTGGATGATTGCATTCTCCATCGTCCTCTACATCTGCTGCAGTGTCACTAGCCCGTTGTCATGGTGACCACTCTGGCAGCTTCTGATTGGCCGAGAAGGGTTGCTGCTCATCTTGTATGCAGATATGAGTCATATGTGGCGAGCGTAACGGGTGGGCTGCTGAAGAGGGGAGAGGATAACCTGGGTTCTTCACAAGGTTCTATAGGCATTTATAGCCACAAGGTTCTATAGGTTTATAGCCATTTCCCACTCGCCCTAGTCCTGAATACTATGCTACAAAATACTGGAAACCCTGAGTCTCCCTGCTGGTTTGTTAGATTCATCCTTATGAATTCAGTTGGACTGCTCCGCATTTGCCCGTACTGCAATGTTATCAAGTTATCAAGCTGCTGTATTAATGTAATTAGGTTAATATGATTATTCAGATGTGATTATCCATTGTGCCCTTCCCATAACACATCTGGATGCTGGTAAGAAATAAATCCTAATGCACAGTCCTAAATCACTGGGCTCTGGCAGTTTTTCTCTCTACGCAGCATGTACAGTGAAAATACAGCAGACAAGACCAGCAAAGAACAACCTCTAAGGTTTATCTTCACTAAACCTTCAACAGAGGTGGCTATGTGTAGGTTCACGCAAGTAGCTGCAGAATGCAGAGACTGCACCTTTGTATGGCCCGAGAGGCATTGTTAGTGTTTGGTAAAATTCTTGATTATGCAACATCTACATTAAAAGAAAAAAAAAAAAAAAGCTTGAGCTTGGTTGTCTAATTAGCAGTTGCAGTGATTAATTAAAGGCTCTTAACAGCGCATGTGGAAAATGCTGTCAAGCAAACAAGAATCAACCCACACAAACAGAGGCCGCAGTGCGCTCACTCTCTGAAGAACAGAAGAGCGGGCTCTGCTGCCTGCACACACATGTGGAAAGTTCCAGCGGCATTGGTGGGTGACCCACTTCCCAATTTTTTTTAATAAATAAAGAACACTCTCTGTGTATACGTGAGTTTAGCAATGGCAAGCAAACAAGTGGGAAGTGCTAGGAATGTGAGGAACAAAAGGGCATGGCCTTCTGCAGTTGCTCGAGTTCGGAAAAGAACCTGCAAGGAGTTGCTGGGGAGACTGGAGCCTGGGCAGTACTCAGCAATGTGTGCACCATTCCTTAGAAAGGCACGCTGCATCCGTCATGTCTGAACATAAGATTACTGCCTTAAAAAAGACAGCTGAGACATGGTGCCGCCATGATGGCGAGAGCTTGCAGAACTTGAAAAGCGCTTTCCAATAGGGGATTGTCTGAATTTACAATCAGCTATATGCCTCTAAACCAACAAATGCATGGTTTGGACCATCCACCAAACCAGCAATAGAGGCAATCACCTACCTTGGCTTATTTACACAACAAACTTCATCCACAACCACCGTCTGCAGCACAAGTCTGAAACATGTCTAGCAGTGACGCTCCACTGGGTCGTGAATTACAAAAAATGTTGACTGTTCCATTATACAAAGACTAGGACCTAGGCTGACCAAGCCTGTACTTCGCCCACTGTCACCTTATTCTCGTGGAGTTCATGGTGTAGGTGTGCCCAACTGATATTTTCAAAATGGTGCAAATTCTACTAATTCAGGTTGTGGTCACAATCTCACATATGATGAACAAAAGTAGCACTAGCAATACCTGTTATACAGTGGTGCTCTCAAAAGCCCAAGCAATAATACTGGATATCAGTCCAGAATTGCCATACTGGTGCATCCACTTTTTTAAATAAATTCATGGCAGGGAGATACATGTCAGGCACTGTAAGGCAAAACAGTACGCAAAGATTTTTTTATTTTTTATTTACCACAATCTTACCACCGTAAAATTTTACCAATGAAAATACATACAAGTTCACTGGTCATTTTGCATAGTAAATAAAATGGCTACATTTGCAATGTGACCCCTGGTTCCTATTTTCACCACTATAAAGAAAACAAAGTCAGTACATTTGTGTATAATGCACCATTTCACATCAACTGACTTTGTTTACACCACATTGATTAAATTCTGCAGAAATTCAGAAAAATCTGTGGAACTCTTTCATTTTAACATAAAGGTGGCACTTAGCGAAGTGAGAAGGGACAACACTGAGTCACAGTGAGGATAGATAGGCTGGGAAAGTCCCCGAACAGGAAGAGACAGGACCTCATGATTTATACCCATATTATTTACAGCAGACCATTTGAAAGCTGATGCAAGCTCACGTCTCTGGCCTGGACCCAGATGGGTCGATCTGTGCCCACATGCTCCCTCTCTCTGACTTTACTGCAGTATGCACCCCACAAAGGTGTAAAGAAGGCTTGTGCGAAATCTGTGGCCTTAAGGCATGCATTAGGATGAATCCCGAAAGCTCATATCTCATTCAAGCATTTGACTGTTCAGAGTATGAAACTATAAACTTCAGTTCCTGTTAATCTAGGCCAGGCTCTCAGAGTGGCACAGGCGTGTGTTTCCCAGTGTAGCCCAGGGTGGCCATATTCATTAAATTAGGATTCCTTAAGCAAACAAGGCAAATGGGAGTGAGCATTCCTTCATTTCTTTCCAATTCCTTTTTACTGACCAGCCTAATAGACATTTCAGCACTGCTGTACGAAAAATGGCATGAGGAGCGTTTCTGGCTTTTCATTAGATATTTCCTCTGTCTATAGGCCTGCGGCTGGCCTGCATATTTTAAGATCCACATTCCACGAGATGTGGCTTGTGTGCTATGGCCACAAAGGAGCGGGCATGGTAACAGATGGTGAGTCAAACAAGTCTCATTCCACAAGTGTTAGAGAATGTCCAAGCTGCAGCCTGTATTTCTTTGCAAAACAGACATTAGAGAGACACGCCTTTGGATGCCACTCAAAGGTATGGGAGGAGCGTTACATAAGCCTACAGACATAATAACCTCCTAACGCTGCCTTTCTTTTCTCCTACTGCTCCATATCCGCCTGGGTTTAATCCTGCCTCAGCCTGGTCTCATGACAAACGCAACAGACTTTTAAACCATTTGAGCAAACATCAACCAGTAAGCTGCTTTTCAAGTTTGAGAAATCACTGCAAGGGGTGTACCAAACTACTGTTTCTCCAAGAACACTTCACCTATTTTACAAACAAACAACTCAACCTGTTACAATAACCATTACAAAATGTTCCAAAGGCAATCTTATGAACTCAAGTTAAGGATCTTGAATGAAATCAGCAACATAATATCAAGTCATTGTGACCGACAGCACATGACTCCTGCGCAGTCCTAGTGTGATTACAGATAAGAATGCTCTACTGATACTAATGTTATCAGTAGGGCGTAGTGAATTCAGGTGATTGTGTTGGCAGGGTGGTCATGTGTACCTGTTCGTTAATGGAACTGTAGTCATTAGTGGTGGAAATATCATCCTCCTCAGTGTCAAAGAAGTCCTCCTGGTTCTCCAGCAACTCAGCCAGGATACGGCTCACTGACTCCTGTTCCTTGAGGTCCTCTACATCCGTATCTAAGCTGTAGGGCACAAGAACAAAGGCTATCAGAGCTCACCACAGGTTTTTCATTGAATCATTTCAGGCAACTCAAGTATCAAAAGTAGCTAAGAGACAGAGCAGCTGAATGATGATAGTTTCGGGAAATGCTGACAGATTACATCTATTGTGACGGCTATCAAATTGGACGGTGTAATGTCAGAAAATGCACCGGCCGCAGCTTTAAAGTGCACAAAAGGAAAGTATACGTTTCTGGTAATCTGTTTCTGTTCTTTTCATGTGTAGTCCATGCCATATATTAGTCCTCATACACTGTCTGGCTTCAGAATATCCTAAAGCAACACAATGAGGCATTTTGTTTTCTTAGCCTTTTTTTTACAGTGGTCTTGCTTGCTTAAGAGATAAAGCTGTGCTGCAATGTTCCACAACAGAAAAACAGGCCTTGTGAAACATGCATGTTGAAGGGGAATTACACCAATTTTTCAAAATGTCCATATTAAAACATGAACAAAGGTATTCTAAGTAGTTGGATGTTAAATGGTTAACTCTAGAGAAACATTAATTTACTATTCAAAACAACCACTGAATCTATATATGTCTTTTGAGTTTTAAATGTAACCATGGTTACGACAAAACAGTGCTAAATCAAAAAAAAAACAAAAAAAAAAAAAAACAACACCCTGCATGCACGTAAAAAAATCTGTTTTACAGCAACAGCTTATCTCAAAGCTATCATAAAACACTGTCTTGGGCATCAGGCAGCATATTCATAAGCATTTCATGTAATAACTTTCTGTGATGGAGCTTTTAGAAGCATGAAATGTTTGAGATGTCTGATTCTCATCACCACCTCTGTGGACAATTTTAACTCTAACTTTCTCTAGAACGGTGCTTTTCACATCAAACTCCTCCAAATGATTTAATTTACAACTCAACAACTGAATTATGCAAAAATTTAAAAAGCTATTGTAATTCCTGTCCAAATGATATTGTGGCTCCACCAAAGTTGATGAAAACTAGAACATTTCATATATCCTTGCCTAATAACAACAGTAGGCTACAAAAACAGCAGCTTGCAGGCTTAGTTAATACAGTAAGATTTTGTCATTTTATTATTTTACCAAAAAAGCAATTTATAGGCTGTAAAGTGTGATTTCACCAAACCATACGAAACAAAGTTAGCTTAGCCAGTTAGCAAAGTTTTTAACAAGAAACACGAGCATGCTTTCTTTGTCTAGTTTAAACACGCTCCTCAGTGGCATTATCGCTTTAACTGACATGCTGAAATTTTTTACTGGAAAAAGGTGGTGCAAATCTGAGAGGCTCCTGAGTGGTAGCCACATCTCAGGCAACACTTGTAGCACCTTTCTTTAAAAAAGCGCTGAAAAGGTGCTCAAGTGTTATTTTTGTTTGTTTACTTCTGGGAAAGCAGCTCGATTGCCTGCCACCACTGTGTCCCCACCAAAATACTATTGTCAATCACCAATGTCTGCAGTATGCCACGCTGCACATGAGCCTACTAAGAGAAAGAATCATCAAGGTATATAATGATAAAGCAAACGTAAAGCATCTCCATGTTTTCTGGTGCAAACCTGACCATAAATTGTTAAAGTACTGAGAGCATTTAGGATTTGTTTATAGCCATACTGAAAAATGTCAGGGCCAAAGACGGCAGCGAGGGCACCGATGCTCCAGCTCTCCTCCTGAAGAGAGGCCACGTTGGACAGGAAGCGGCACAGGAAGCGGAGCAGGCTGTAGTTGACCTGGGGCAGCTGCTGCAGGAAGTATTTCATGTTTCTAGCCAACTCCTCCTCGCTGCTATATTCTAAACAGGGACAAAACACAGGCATCCGACTGAGGATGAAACACGCACACATACAAATTCATCAGAGAGATCTGAGATGATTTCAAATGGGAGTAAGCTAAACAAGACTGCTGATGCAAGGATATGAAAGAAAGGGTGTGACTACGGCATGATGTAAGATCAGCACGCAAAAGCGAAACAGCAACAAATCCACATAATCACCCACAGACATGGAATGGAGAATATTTAAACACTGTAGCCCATCTTAGCTGATGATTCATATCTATAGTGAAAACCAAATGATGACATAGAAAGCAGGTGGAAAATTTAACCGATTAAAAAAACCCTTGGGAGTAGGTGTAAACCTAGTAGGTGTTAAACCCTGAAGGCTTGCATGTGGGCCCACATTTCAATTCCTTCCTTTCATAAATACAAAACTGTTAGATTCATAATAGTTAATAATTTATAGCAGTTACAAAATAATAAGTATTAGGCTGGTTTTACACTGTGCAACTTTCATGCAACATAATTCCATGCAACCTGACAGCAACAGAAAGCAATGCAAAAACAAAGTTGCATGCAACACATTCAATTACTCCCCTTGTTAACCAAATTAGCAGCTCATGTTTTGATGTCTTGTATTGTTCTTGCTATACAAACTCGACTGTAACATGTTATTTATATTTGCAGTATTTTTTAACAATCTTCGTAAAATTTGTCAAGCTTTCATTTTTTTTAATTTATGTATCTGTGGTTCTTTATTTTTGCTAATCTTAGAAGCACTGCAAGTTCATACAGGACCACATCTCGGTCTCCCCTTCTGTAATAATTTTCACCCTTTGGATCCCAAAGTAATCTGCACACTATGTGAAATTAGGTGTTGTTAAAAGAGAAGAAAATGTATATTCTAGCAATGTAGCTCATAACAAAAAAGGGGTAGGAAAGAAGAAAATTAATGTTTGTTTGTTGGGCTCATGACTCAGGTAACTGACAAAATGAAAAACTAACAAAAACTAACAAATTAGGAGGATGTCCTTTCAACCATCTAATATACTTTCTTATGGGAATAAGAAGGATAAGGGAATAAGGGAAAATGACTGCGTGAGAAGGAGGCTTCACCTTGGTAAAGATGCAGTATGCGTGTCTGCAGGCCTGTGGGTATTACAGGCTCTGGGAGCTCCTGTAGGAAGAGACGCAGCAGGCTGACGGCTGAGGCCAGGTCTGCCTCCTTCTCCAAATTCACCTTCTCACCACTGTCATAACGTTGCCGCAGCCACTCCACGCGCTCTGCGTTTCCGTTCACCAGGAACAGACCTTCCAGGTCCAGTCCCCCTACATTACACGCAGAAACACATGCATACACATGTCACAACCCCATAACAAACAAAACAAGGCCAGGGTCTTTTGCTGTGAAGGAGCTATGAAGTATTTCTACAGCAGCACAAATCACATTCATTTACACATCACACTATGCAAAGTTCTAAGCAAGACACAAGCATGAATAAAAAGTTGGTATTAGAATATAATCTTGAGTACTTTTCTGGTATAAGACTCTTGATATGATTCCGCCAGTGGAAAACAAAGTTGGGACAAAGCTTAATTAAAGCTTTTCTGCATTAGTGTAATCATGACTGCCAAACTTGAAAAACTGAGCAGCCTAGCAAGGCACGTGTGTAGTGGTTAGTTTATAACTTACTAAATCTGAGGGCTTCGCCTCAGCAACAGAAGTTAAGCTAATCAGTCATGTTTTTGAAACCTCTACAAACCAGTAAAGTGCCAGATGAAACTCAGAAACAAGTCAATCCAAGAGCTACTGCTGACATGTATGAGTTTGAAAGGGATCTAAAATTTAGTCCCACTTGGAGGGATGAATTTGAATGTCTGAGCTATGACAAAAAGCAAGCATGTTTTATGTTACCTGAAGTGAGCAACTATTTGGCTGAGAAGTAAGTAACTATGTTAGCTGCCAAAGTAGCCAACAAACCACACAGCTTTGCTATAGAATGTGCAATAGGTGTGCTTTTTTGCTAACACTAATTTCGTGTTAAAATGCAAGACTTAGTTAATGTTAACACATCGCTGCTGTCGGAAGAAAACCTTGTATCTCCATTTTTGTCATTTTTCAGTTTTTGACATCATTTGCCTGTTGTGTGGAAATTTCATGATGAATGGACCAAAAGAAATGGCCCAAAATAACTTGACCCAAATGACCCAAAAGAAATCTGGTTCCACTAATTTACATTAAAAGTAAAGTAGGTTTTTTCCTTTTCCTGTAAAGTTATCATTTTGGAGCTACAAGGTTTTCTTCCAACAACAGCAATAAGCTAGTTAGTGTAGAATTTTTAATTTAACGACTTTTATTGAACATTAGGACTCCAGCCGCTCATGTACCTGGACAAGTAAAATGTGATGCAGTTACGTGCTGCAGGAGTGGAAATGAACCAGATTAGAATGAGAAACGCAGCTCGACTTGCATCATTTTCAAAACTGTATGTGGTATTTAAGAAGTAGTAATTCAGCCTAACTGCAATGTTGTGTCGCTGTTTGTAGCTCTGTGTACTGACAGTACTTACTAAACAAATAAACACCAAAGTTTTCATGACATTTTGGCAAACAGGCTCTCAAAAAAAGTAGTAAGGGAAATTAAGCATCTTGTGAATCATTATCTTTTAGTAAGTAAAGAGTACAGTAAGTTCATTCTCAAGTGCAGTATGGGAAATGTAGTGTTAATGTACACATTGGAGGACTTAAACTACCAAGCATACGCTACGCCTAATAATCTGAAGGCACATATAATGTGTTAATCTAGTTCCATCTGTTGTCCTTATGCTAACAATAAATCAGCCTACATTTTCAGAAACCGCCTTTGGCGTGCACACTTGGCTGTCATAAGTGCCTACTATATCTTGGATGCAACTGCTGAAAAAAATCCACGTTTATATCCACAAAGTTTTATTCAAAAGGGCAAGAGCTGTTTTCACTGCTGGATTCCTGTTGAGTCTGAACAGTAGTTTTTTCTACAACACCAACAGAAATATAATTAGCTTGCAGAAAACATTTTGCCTGTAGAGTAGTTGCTTCCTCATATTCCAGATGTCACACAGAGATAACCACTCACACGCCTGGGTATCGGAATGTCTGATTATTTGCGTGAACTTCATGCTTTACAGGGGAACCTGTAAAGGCTGACTTATACTTCTGTATCTGCGTATCTGTGAACATGTGCGGGTATTATGCACAGATGTTTGCATAGGCCAGGGCTGGTGTCCGCTTGTCAGAGACAAGTGAAGGTTTTTACTGGCCAAGTCGATGCAGAATATACAATTGGACATGTAAATATGCAAAGTAAAAATAACAAACAGGCTAGCAAACTGTTTTACAAAACAAAAATAAATTTCCCAGCAGAGTAGCCTAGCAAGGCATGTGCGTAGTGGTAAGTTTATAACTTCACCAAATCGGAGGGCTTCGCTTCAGCAGCAGAAGTTACACTAATCGGTCATAATGTTTTTGAAACCTCTACAAACTAGTAAAGTGCAAGATGAAGCTCAGAAACAAGTCAATCCAAGGGCTAATGCTGACATGTACGAGTCTAAGAGGGATCTAAAATTTAGTCCCACTTTGAATGTCTGAGCTATGACAAAAAGCAAGCATGTTTTGTGTTACCTGCCGTGAGCAACTATTTGGCTGATAAGTAAGTAACTATGTTAGCTGCCAAAGTAGCCAACAAACCACACAGTTTGTCTATAGTATGTGCAACACGTGCTTTGTTTGGTAACAATTTTAAATAGCGTTAAGAACGCAAACTAATGAACATTGAATCCAACGACTTTAACTGAACATTAGCACTCCAGCTGTTTATTTAACTGGACAAGTAAAATGGGATTTACTTGTACACAGGACATGTCATCGAAAAAGCTTAATATCGAGCCCAGCTTAGGTGTCTGTCAGCATACTTGCATGTAATGTGAACGTGCATTAGGGGGCAGTGACCAAACTACAACGTACAGTTAACAAAGAGAAAAAAATTACACTGTCTTTGTAAATTTCTGAGGATGGATCCTCCTCTATCAGCCGATCCTAGAACTGCTCTATGTCCAGTTTGGGCCAAGCAATGTTTGGGTCTTGTCCTGCCCCTGGTGCTATTGGATAGCCAGTCGGCTACTTGACATGGGACTGTGGACTGGAACAACACATAGTTGAGACTTTGGTGTGCACGTTGCGCCTCTGTAAGCCTCTGGGAGCTACACTTACTTATGAACCCCTTTCCTGCACCGTGACACAGATAAAATGAAATGCATCTCTGTAAAAGTATAAATCAGCCTTAACTGCACAGGTGTCAACCTCGTCTAGTTCTCAGTCATGCCACCATCCATTCATTTAAAGCCATATCAACCACATTCTAGAAGGGATTAAAGATTTTTTTTTTAGAGAACAAAGCCACTCAAATGCCTCTATTATAATTTTTTAATCTGAGGCAGGATGCCAAAAACCCAGATTAATCATAGAGTCAATCCTGGAGAGTAAGACCCACTAGCATGCCGTCATCTAAAGTATCATTTACATGGTGACAGAATCCTCGATGTGAACTGTGAAAGTAAAGTATATCGGGCACTATCGCATCATATGATAAATCTAGCCTGTTCTTAGCCAAGTCATGCTTTCATGATAAGAAGGAACTAAGCCTGGTGTAACGTTGTGAAGGAGAGAAAGGACATTGTGTGCTTATCTGACAGTCACAGCAAACAACATTTGTGGTTTTATCAAAAGTACAAAGCATTCTCATGGAACCTTTACAACTTAAACAAGGATAAGTAATCAATAACAGGTCAATTAGTAAACAGTTAACCATAGAATAGTGATTTGAAATATTAAACAATTAGACTAAATGAGCAATATACAAGTCTATCAATCTACGCAAATCAGTATAGGTGAAAATTAAGACACGTAAATTTCTTCATAAACTAAACAAACCAAACAGTATCCAGTGTAAAGAATCTGTCCAGGACCAGCACTGTTGAACATGAGTCATAAGTTCTGTGTTTTAAACAGCAAAGCTCAGTATAGTTAATGGTTAATAAATGGTTAAAAAAAAATAATTACAGTTTTAAGAAAATTATGGTGACCGAGTATTAGAAGGCACATTAGCACTCACCGTGCTCCTCAATGTACTCTACAATGGTCCTGACCAGTAGGGGGACCTCGTGCCCTGGCTGGCCGCTCTGCTGCACCTCCTCCAGGGGGATGCCGAACACCCTGGCTGTGTTGAAGGAGTCACTGAGAGAAGGAGAGAGGCTCTTCCTCATCGCTTCCACAGCCAGGCTGCTTCAGTCGCTCTGCATGGCCGAAAACACAGAGAGCAGAGTCAGACTGACAAGCCCACCAACACGTACTCACCACGGCAGGCGGGGCACAGGCAAACACTACAAACACAAGGAAAAGAATCAAACAAGCTAGAACTGGAGTGGGGC
Source organism: Piaractus mesopotamicus (assembly GCA_023558415.1). Classification (NCBI taxonomy): domain Eukaryota; kingdom Metazoa; phylum Chordata; class Actinopteri; order Characiformes; family Serrasalmidae; genus Piaractus; species Piaractus mesopotamicus. The sequence goes on along the minus strand of JAILXH010281000.1, from coordinate 17,199 downwards.
CACTCCCATCCTTGGAGCCGGAGTTCTTATCTTGCCCAGAGTCCAGGACGGAGAGGGGTTACATAAGTGAGGTGACTGTCATGCACAAGGATCTGATGAAATATGCAGGCCACACCAACAGTAACAGGTGGGCAGCTGAAGAAATACTGTTAAGACAAACTTTCCATCATATAAACAAAAACACATAACTACAGATTACTATTAGCTATAGAGCAGGATCAAATGAGAAATTATCTAAATATAAATCTGCAGAAAGATATAATAGCACTCAGCAACATGCACAAAAGAGTACATGTGAAATGAATCCTGCTCCATTAGGATGTCGGCTTGATGACATCTATCAGATGGCCTTGACTATCCACATATACTAATAAAGACAGTAATGGGGCCTTTTTCTTTTATGAATGTGTGAAACAGAATATTACTGACCTTGTTTTACTTCAAACGCCCAGAAGTTAAACGTATCTCCTGCTCCACTCACTAGCAGTGAATTGAAAGATCTATGGCTGCTTCAGGTTATGGCAAAAGATGAGCCTGTAGTTCCTCATTGACGGACCGCAAATCCTGTTCAGGATGTCAGTGGTTAAGCTGTAGAGAGGTAAGAAAACAGATTCTTTAAATGTGTTGTAATACAATGACCCACTAAACCATCATCAGCTGTGTCATATTTGCAATCCACTAATCCAAGCCGGTAAATTGCGAAAAACATCTTTGGGTATTTGAATTAGTTCAGACTAAATAGCAGCATTGTAACGAGTCCATGTGGCATTATATGCATTCCATCTACACAATAATGCCACTCCTCTGCATTTAACATTTAATCTGATAGGCTGACTGTCCTACAAGCACATTAAACTACCTGTCATTTAACTTTCAGTTTTTTTCAGTTAAATAAATTTACAGCAGCTTTCAACACAAAGATTTTTCAAACCACCCTGAATGACTTTGTTTACATATCAACCACTTAATGATGCAGAAAAAAAAACAAAAAAACTAACAAACAAACAAAAAAAAAAATCAGTAGAATTCTCCTTTAGTAAAAAATCTTATTCCTCTCATCTATACACTCTCAGCATCTAGAACATCCCTCTCAAACACCTTTTTACAAGTAGTATCAGTCCATTATGGTTACTGGATTACCTCTGTTTTCATTTAAGGCTTCTTTGTGGTCAAACTATCCCACTCCACATGCATATAAACTGCTTAATTACACATTTAAGTTAGGCTTCAGTAGATCCTCTTTTTTCATTATAATTCACTACCAGTCTGATATCAGCCGTGTAAAACGGGGACAAAATGTTCCCAAAACTGAACAGAAAGATATGTGAACTGACCCATAAGAGCGAACATCTTGGCTTTTGGGCAATAGAGAGTAGCTCTGGTACTAATCCCACACAATGAATGCAGTGACCTTTCAGTTCACAATGTTGGCCATTGTTGGAGAAGTTCAGGAGGCAGACAGACTGCCAGTGAGGTGCACTGCTTCTTACAGACTATTTCCAGGACTATTTTCCCCTTTATATATACATATTTTTTCCATTGTTCTACAACGCAGTTTATGCAAACAAACTAGTTAAAACTTTGACAACTGCAAACCAAGCTCCAAAACCATGGTGATAACCCACAGATTAACTTCTATCATCTGAACCCTCTGACTTCAAACAGTTGTACTTGACCATGCCAGTTATAGAGGCCACATCTCCCATGCCAGTAATTAATTAGTAATGATGGATCTCTTCAGAAGACAGCAGTAAAAGGGCCATGTTACTCACACTGGGGCAGGTCATGGAGATGCCGAACTGGAGCATATTCTGAACTTGATTTAGGCTAAGCACATGCCGCAGTGTGTAGACACATGCTTACAGAATTGCCAACTTCAGTCAAATTCAAAGGGATCTTAGATGCGTCTCTATGACATATTGTTTATACAAACACCATAAAAAAAAGAAATGTAGATGTCTGCATTTTATAGAACACAGTTTTAGAGAGATTTCACATATCTTGCTTCAGCTGTGTATTAGTCAGGTGTATATTTGTGTGCATCGAGGTCTTTCGCCCACCACACACAAAAACTATGGCAATGACAAAACTACACATCAGTCTTTGTTGCATGGATCTCAGCACATCTACGAATAACACATCTATGAATAAGGAGCAATCCCAACTTTCCTTAAAACAAACCCGTCACACCTCAGGTGAATTCTGACAGCTCAACAGCATCAACTGAGCTTGTCTTTACAGTGACATTGGTATGATTGATTGGTAAACTTCCTCCTCTGCTCTGCGGTAAATGGAAATTTCCACACCGTTGCACTAACCCCCGGGACGCTTAGACTATGTGGCCAAAAGTCCGAACTGGCACTGTGGTGGTCCCTGGCAACACAGAATTAAGCACTAGTCATTAGTATGCAAGCATTAGAAGCAGGGAAATTTTGCTGATCAGTAACCAACAACATTCAGGAGGGACTGCAACGAGAACAGCAAGGGGAAGCAATAGATTAACAGGAAACTGGACAGGCTATCTGGGAAACAGTTCGCTATTTCACACTTCCACTTTGGAGAAGAGATAACTTTTCCAAAAAATCTCTCTTTTAGTAAATAATTAGGATATAAATTGTGTCACAATCTTTTTTTTTTTCCAAACTCAGTAACTCTATAGTTCCTGTGAAAAAAGCTACGCTAATTCAACTTTTGAGGGGGGTGGGGGGGCACCATTCTGCATTTGTAAGATCTCCTATGCAAACTAAAATCTAATTGATTTATTGTCTCTGGTAAGATGATTACTGGCAAGAGACTTGACAACTTTATTCGTGCAGTTTATTCAGATGACAAAATACTCTGAACATGTGTATTACTGATTATGTCTGGTCATTTTACAGAGGGTGAAAATGCAACATTATAATATTTGTTCTCTGTCCAATTAAAAAAAAAAAAAAAAACTTTACAGATGCCATGAACTCACTCGACCAATCACTGCTGTCTTGGCAACAATCGATTAACTGTGACTCAGCAGCTGGAACTTTCTGAGAAACAGCAAGTGGATACTGCTTTGTCACTGATGGTGCTAGCACTTCCAAAAGTAACTCAAACTGGATTCAAACTGGGCTACAGACATCTGAGTTATATGTGGAAGCACTAAGTTTCAGCTTCTGAATGAAGCAATGAAACTCTCCACGGTTCTTCCAGCTTTCCAAAATGCAAAGTAGCCTGCCCAACAACAGTTTACCTGTTTTCTGAGGTGTGTTCATGGTGTGGTTTTGTGGCTTGAACAACAAGGCAAATCACAAAAAATTGTACCGCAAAAAAATGATTTCAATGATTTCACATTTTTGTTTCATTCATTCGTGTTGCGTACAGGGCCGCCAGAACTACAGGGGCGAGTGGGCATTTGACTCACCACTTTTCAAAGTACTGGGGTGAAAACCCACCACTATCTGACTGAGATAGTTTATATCATATAGAAATTTAAGTACACGGAGCGCTGACCCATAGACAAAAACAGATAGACTCAAACCCTTTGACAGAGCTAATCAGAATCTCTGCTTCAGCTGGGGGTCGGGACGTTTCCCAATCAGTAAAGCCTTTGTGAGTTCGTTTTCAGTGAGAGGAGCTTCAGCTCACTGATCTGGTAAAGATTCTTACTATGATACACAAACTAATGCACAGCCACAGTTTCTATTTGTCAGTTTGAATTTTTCTTACTGCTACATTGCTAAGCTAAGATCGCTTTTAGATCTACGGTCGTTGCTACGGACCTATCAAACTTTTCTTTAGTTCGGTCTGTTTTAGTGTGAACCTATTCTAACTGTATCCTAACTGAATAACTAATTCACGAGGGGATTCAACACCAGAGCGTGTTCTCCTCAGTGCATATCAGCGCTGTGCTGTCTGCACAATCCTCCTGCTTTAACAGTTTACTCTTTATAGATGCTCATATTGTCACTGCAGCTTGAGCTGCGGTTAATAGTACGAGAAAAAACCAAGATATGTGTTTGATTTTGGCACATGGATCTCGGAGCTTACTTTTGGCCAAGCATCAGCTACCTGACTGCTTACATTCAAATCGACAAACCAATCATAAACAAGAAGTATGATTTATTACTATTGCTATGATTGTGATGCACGTTTTTCTATTTTCATGGTGGAAAATATAAGAGTAACTGAGCGCTTGCTTCCCTGCACAATTCTTACTGCAATGGTATTGTAGATGAATCTCCCCAGAACAGGGCCGTTGTTTCCTGATGTCTTTTTTAACCTGCAAAAGAAGTTGTGTGACTGTTGTGTCCACTAGCACTACAGCACAGCAAGATTTGAAGATTACAATGATATCGGTTACTGCTATTAATCATCACTAGCTTATATGTATTAAACCACATGTGAATCACCCAGGAAATGAATACAATCATTCTCTAATTGGAATACATTCGCTAAATAACCAACTACAGAGCGCTGTTTTGTGTGACATGTAGAGGCAGGCCGTTTTTAAAATAAGTCTCTGACAAAAACAAACCCACAGGAAACAAAGCTGCATGTGTCAGTGAACCACCAGGCTTTCAAGTGTTTTAAAGAAACTGTTGAACAACTTATAAAGATGTGATTCTACGAACTTCACATTTTTAAATGCAGCTACTATATCTCACTCCAAATGACTCGTCACGTCACAGGTACACAGGTAAAAACTGTGTTTCCTACTGAACAGATTAAAAAAGTGCACGGAAGTGCGTACACACAGGTGTGTGGCAAGCCAATCTGAACACAAATTACAAAATCCCGCCAGCTTAAGGTGCAACAGATACACACATCCAAGGCTGAGAGTAAGCAACAGGTACCAGAAGCAGTGTACTTGGAAGAAACATCTCAATTAATTCAATTAATGTTAAGAATAAAATATCAAACAGCTTTATTAGGATGTGTTTGATTCCCTTTCAAAGCAGAGGTCCTGCGGTCGAGAGTGGGGTTATTTAGGAAGTCCCATTTGAATAGCTTCTATTAGGAAAGGCTGAGTCATGCTAACAAAGACGATGTGCTACACAGACAGATCACACAACCTCATCTGTGTCATCTTGTATGTGCAGTGCTAACCACATTAAACACTTTACAGGCAACATGAAGGCCTGTTCTCTAGCAGAAGAAACTGATGCACATACAAGACTAGCTAATGCATTAGATCAATAAAACTCCTTTTGTTTTATTTCTTGAACTGAATAGATTTAATTATTTTGGCTTTTGTTTGTGCAGGTTTGCCAGCAAATTGAGTCAAACGCTGCTCTGTTCTGATCTGTTCTCTTGGCAGTGGGTCTCTGCTTAATGTCTCAAGACAACAAACCACTCTCTCCCAAAGACAACAGGAAGTGTGGTCATATTTCACTTTCGTTATCAGAAAAAATATGGCAAGATTCACGTGACTGTTAACACCCACTGCAGTCCGCAGCCATAAAAACAGGTTTTATAACTACATTCGAATGGCGCTAATTAACGTATGTAGTCTCCATTTGAATAGCGTTATCACAGTTAAGTGCTAACCCTTATCTAGCACACACCCATATGGTGCTCCAACTGTTTCCATGGCAGACAACGGAATGAGTCTGAGGAGAATCTGTCAGTTGGTGAGGAGGCCCAAATCTGAGCCAAGTGACAGCAGAGAAATCTTCTCAAGGACAGCTGGCTTTATCTATAATCTGTGTGAGACACATTCAGCATGTTCTAAAGGACAGGACACCTTTGCCCAGCATCTGCTACAGGCATCAGGCAGGACAGTGTCCCTCTCCCCACACCCAGGGGCTCTACGAAGAAGTTATTCCAGCATCCGCTTTTCTGTTTTGGGAAACAGGCTGATTTCATGCTGGTGTGAACGCATGGGTTTGTCTAGTCTTTCAGACATTCTGTCCTTGGCTCGACGGGGGATTTTGGCTTTGCTTGGCTTAGTTGCATTGGAACACAACCATCTTTTAGAAGAAAAGAGAACCGGAAAGGGTTAGGGGCTTTATTGAAAATACCGAGTTTGTATGGTTGTTTGTCCTTCACTAAACCACTACGCCTAAAGTGCCTAAGGGCTCCGAAGTCAAACAGTGAAAAAACGATCAAGTATTGTGTGGTGTCAGTCATCTATTATTAAAAGGCACTTGTCTCATTGACTGACATGTGTTGACTAAAGGGTGCCGAGTTATAGCTATACCTAAACGTTAAAACTGTAGTGATCAAACTTGTGCAAGAAAAGCAGAGCATGACACATTCACCAGAGGCCTCTTTAGTAAGGATGAACCAATTTGGGCCGATAAAGATATAAAATATTTTTCCAAGTACATTTCTGCTGATGCTGATACTTCAACATTTATAGAATGATGTTATTGGGACAAGAGCACCTAGATTAGTACCACAGAGACATTTAACATTTATTTGTTGGGGATTTCCAAAAGGCAGCAAAACTAATCAAACACAGATTTGCTAGTGTTGTAGCCCAGCATCTCCTAAACCTTCTGCTCTTCCAGAGCACAAAGAACCATCATCAAATACTGGTTTGAAATCCTGGTCAAAGCAAAGCAACTATTCGATTTCAAAATATATTTTTTAAAACATATTTACTGATACCAGTAAGATTCTGATATCACTGTGCAGCCAAATTTTTTACAGTGACACAGACTTCTGTTATATCAGTATTGCGGCTCCAGTGCAAAACTACAGCAGAAAAAGCTAACTACTGACACCAAAAGTCCTGGCTGATGGACTACGCTTGGGGTAAGGGTTTTTAGTGAACCGCTTCTATAAGCTTGGTTGAAACTTAAATATGACCCTTGATACTTCTGACCATATATGGCGAACATGTTTACACAAGCACATTTTAGGGTTAAGGCGTGGGATTTTGGACTTGTCTTGGAAACAACAGCGTGATCTCGATTAGTCTGCCTTCTTCAGAAGGTACAATGGGTAATTAAAACACTTAAAGGGAAATTTGACTGTTTTTTTCAAAATGTCTGTATAATTCAGTGGTTGAGACATAAACAAAGCCATTCAGAGTGGTCTGATGTGAAATGGTTCATTTGTAGAGAAACTTGACAACTCAGATTTTTTTTACAGTGGTGGTGACAGAAACCAGTGGTCACAAGGTCTGACACACAAATACAACCATTTTATTTACTATCCAAAAACACCAGTGAACCTACATGTGTCTTTTGAGTTTTATATGTAATACTGATGATGGAAAATTGCGGAAAATCTGAAAAATACGTTTTCTTCAGGGACGATTTTGCCTTAGAACACCCTTCATGTATCCCTTCACCATGAATAAAATAAATTGATTAAAATACGTTTTAGGCCAAAATGTTACCACAAAACTACTATAAAACAATATCTCAGACATCAGGCTAAATACTTATAACCATTTCACCTAATAACTTTCCGGGAGGGAGCTTTTAGTGGCATTAAAGTTATCAGACTCTAAGTTTCTCTAGACCAAGGATTTTACACCAAACCACTCTGAATTAAATAATTAAATGCAATTTAATTATGCAGAAATTTGGAAACAAAAAAAAAAACCCAAAAAAAACCAAAAAAAACGGCGAAGTTCCTCTGTTACGACAGTGAAACACAGAACAATATATTGCGCCTTAAGAAAATATTCATGACGCGGCCAGTTTGGACTGAAGCGGAGTATCACTTACTTCACGCATCCTGACCAAAGCTGAAGGAAGCCTAGTTTGGTATTCATTCAAATAATGATGGGTTACTTCACCCAAGTACAATGGCACCTGTATACAGAGACTACAGAGACAACTAACGGCATTTCTGACCTTTGCTACTAACTAATTTAGTTACGTTAGCCAAATGTGACAGTTTAATGAGTTACACGGGTTATTATACAACTACAGAAATTATACAGCGTCATACACAAACACTAACAGCTTTTCAGAGCTGAGCAACTAGCGTTAGCTAATTAATGACCAATGAACTGATGCAAGACTACTTAGGTTAGCTAGCTAAGCTTTTTTGCTAGTTTGTGAAGTCCAGATAAATTCCAGTTCAGACACGTCCACAGACATTTTCCACCTGACCAGTTAGTTACATAATGGTTTGCAAACAAGCAGCTAAGTAACTTTGCTCATTAAGCACTTAACAGATATTCTGTCATTCCTCGTTTATGTATATTATTTAGTTACCTAGCTAGCTAGCTACATTCCTGACGCTGGCAGAATTAACGTTACCGCAGGATTAGATGTCTGTGATAATACTTGAACTGTGTCAGTCAGTTTCTCCTAGCGGGCAGACAGCAGGCACAAAGGCATTAGAATTCGGTATGAGCAGGAAACGGTTTTAATAACCACACAGTTAGAGAAAAAACTAAGAGCACGATGTATAAAACTAGCAAATTATCAAAAATAAGGCAAGTAAAAACAAGGCGTCCTACTTTAATTGGTCTGTCAAGTCGCAAGCTAGCATGCTAGCTACATAGCTACCGCACAAGCCAGCTAATGTTAGCTAGCTTAGGCAGGCAGCTAGCTAACGTTAGTCAGTCCGCCGGAGCATCGAATAAGCTAGCTATGCACTTACCAGGTCAAATCCGACGACAATCGACAACAATAAATTGTTTCTGCAATTTTCTGTCACCAGTAGACTCCTTTAGGCAACCGAAACGGAAAAAAACACTAGCTAATATATTCGGATGGCATGCCGAGCTCATCTAGCTGGTTCCTTGTTTGCTCAAAAATGGAGATAAAGCTTCAGAGCTCGTCGCGGAATCGTGTACAGTAGAGCCTACACACCCACAACGGCCAGAGAGATGCCAAAAACTCAGACCCCGCCCCTCTCTCGCTCTCTCTCTCGCTCTCTCTCTCTCTCTCTCTCTCTCTCTCTCTCTCTCTCTCTCTCTCTCTCAGCTCTTCCTCCTCCTCCAGCAACAGCATCGCTCTCCTAACTTCATAGGCTCGCTGGTGTTTCTAGAAATTTCGGTTGCAGTAACTCAGCCTGGACACAGAAACCTGTTTATCTCGCAAAAGTGATATTAAAGAAGGAAGTGAAAACGTAAAAACGCCAAACCCTCCAGCTGAGGTGACACTAAAACACGGAAATGACGCTGCGGAGTAAATTCTCATTTGATTTACATCGTAAATGCTAAATACAAAGTTAGCAAAAATATCTTATATAATATCTAATATACTTCAATATCTTCGATTCTTTAATAATACAAAAAATAACAAATTCTTGAAATACTGTGAGAATATTGCATGTATACCCTAATCATTTTTTGGAAGTTGTCTTTGCCTTTC
>JAILXH010280919.1:0-13631 GCA_023558415.1 Piaractus mesopotamicus | reverse complement strand
CAAACATCCAGAACCAAGAGTAATGTCTGTCTGCATTGTCTCCGTCTTTCCTTCTCTCTCCCTCTCTCTCTCTCTCTCCCTCTCGCAGTATGACTACATGGAACGCTTGGACGGCAAGGAGAAATGGAGTGTGGTGGAGTCTCCTCGAGAGAGACGCAGTATTCAGACGGTGGTGCTGAACGAGGCTGTGTTTGTGCAGTACCTGGATTTGGGCACATGGCATCTGGCCTTTTACAATGACGGCAAGGAGAAAGAGTCTGTGTCCTTCAGTACGGCAATACTGGGTCAGTCATTTCTCTCACTCACTCACTCACTCTCTCACTCACCCGCTTGCTCTCAGCACCTTCATCTCTCCCCAGCTCTTCCATTAATGCATCCCCCATTGGTCTGCAAATTCACTTGAAGTTGTTTTCCGCTTGTGTTTGGAGGGTGCAGAAAGGATTGAAGAGTAGCAGAAAAGAGCAGCGAGGAGGAGGGTTGAGTCGGAGGAAAGTGAATCATCTGCTCCTCCATCTACTCCATCTGCTCCTCTCTTCTTTACTTTTTCTGCTCTCCCCCTAAGAAAGGTTAGAGGATGTTAATGAGTCTAGAACACAGACTCTGAGGGTCTAGGACACTGAGGATCTTTATAGAATATTGTTTACATTGTACCTGAGAATCAGCAGCACTGAGGGTCTAGAACACAGCTGAAGCTAGAACACTGAAGATCTAAAACATAATGGTGAGCTAGAATGCTGAAGATTTAGAGCACAACTCAGACTCTTAACACTGAGCATCTAGAACACACAGAAAATCTGGACACTACGTATTTAAAACACTTTTAAGGATCTAGAACACTGAATTTAGAACACTGTTCAGAATTTAGAACAATGAAGATTTAGAACATGCCTGAGAACCTGCAACACTGGAAGTGTAGAAGAGTGAAGATCTAGATTACAACTGAGAGTCTAGAATACCAAAAGTCTACAACACAGCTGAGGATTTGAAACACTGAGGAATTTAGAGCACAATTAAGAATTAGAGCACCGAGCTTCTAGCACACTGAAGCCCTGTATCACAAGTGAGAGTCTAAAACCTAAGTGAAGATCTAGAACACAGTTGATAATCTAGAACACAGTCTTGAAAACAGTTGATGATTTAGTAAACAGATTAGACTTTAGAACACTGAGGGTCTAGAGCAAATCTGAAAACTAGAACTCAGCTGAGGATCAAGAGCATATCTTTTAAGGCTCTCTGGAGCAGAAAAAGTCTAAAGTTGGTTGTTTTTTTTAACACAAACTGTGGTCTACAGAAACAACCCAGTGCTTTCATGTTTGTTCCCATGGTTAAGGCTATATTTAGGCTTGGATTTAGTGATTTATAGCTATAATAACACACAGCTATCATTATATATCCAATCACAAACTCACCAGTGAATCATCAGTATCTGGGTATGGATGAAACTGCAAGAAAGCTATTTAAAAAAACAGAAGCTGGGGAAATGCAGTGTCAGGCTGAATGAATGCGGAAGAGAGCTCAGGGGGGTTTGAGAAAAACAGAGCTGAAGAGAACAGATATTTAGTACATTGTTTTACAATGCAGCCTAAGTACATAGCACAAAACTCTGACCCTCTTTTAGATTTGAAGCACCTTACAAAAGCAGCTCACTCACACACACTTGTGTTTATCAGCATTATGTGCACAAAGTCTGTAGTGCGCTAACTGGGTGCTCCATTGAACCGGTGCAAAAGCCTCCTACAAACATTAATATAGCCTGGATAACAGAATACATTTTACAATGTTAACATTAAGCATTCAGTAAGGACCTGTAAATAACCTGTAAGGTTAGCTAATGGAATGAAAATGTCTTGGCTAATGGATTGAAAAACCAGACTAGCTGGCTCTGGCAGAGCACCAGGTTTGTACTGGAAGAATGGAGTCTGACATTGTGGCCTTGTTTTTTCATCGTTCTCAGGAACGAAAATGAAGAACACTTTACAGCTGTTTAACTTTAAGTGAGATGAGCACCTTACACATACAGAAATATTATGAATATTCACACATGATGAGGTAACTGTAATAAGTGATATCACACCAATTAACTTTATGCACATCAACTGTGCTAATGTTCGTGGCTAATTAAATGCTTTGTAGTTGCTTGAATTGGTTGTATCAATAATGATGCGGGGCTCCAGGGAGAGAAAGAGATGAAAGGAGAGAGAAAAAAGGAGAGGTGAGAGGCTGAATGCTCTTCCCTTTGTTTATTTGGCCCTTGGGAAGGAAAACAGTGGACACACACACGTAGGGCACAATTCAAAATGACATTTGGGACACATCAGGCCTCAAATCATCTTCACAATAAAGTGTGGGCAGCCTGAAGGATTAGACTCCTGTATACTAGATACCATTAGGTGCATTCACAGCATTATAGCATTATGTAATGTTATGAATGCAGCTAGAGTTTTTATTTGTTTTGTTGCTTTGTTTGGATATTACTCACACTTGAAAGTCTGACTGAAGTATCTCCTAATATGGTTTGCCTTGTGACTGAATTTCAAGACTTGTCTGTGCTCTGTAAATTATGAGAGTGTTAGTTTACTAAAGCACTGCCTCACACAAGACAAAAGAAAACATGCCCCTCAGATTACTTGACATATTTTTATTAGCCTGCCTGTGACGATTTAACAAAACCAGCACTGACAGTTTTTGATTTGATTTTATTTTATTTTTATTGTTAGACTTTGATTTATATTTTTTTCTGCAGTACAAAACATAGATATCTTGGCAATGTAGTCAGTATATCTAATATTTCTTATAATGAGGTTGTTGTAAGGATATGATAAGATATCATATTTCTAGACATATCGAAAAACTTACAGTGAAGATAAATACAGAGGAGATGCAGAGGACACACTTCTGCACATTTTAGTGCACAATTTCTCTTGATTTGCAGAACTGAAAGTTATGGCAAATTTTGTATTTTGTTTTATTTTGTTTTCAAAATGTTAAACAGAGAAAATAAATAGAAAATGTGTACTAAAATTCTAAAAACTATGAAAAACAGATTAATGGACTGGGGGTGAGCAAACTTGTTCATGCAACTGTATTTCTAGTCCTGGCTGTTTTAAGTCATTTTATCTAGTGTAGCTATTCCAGTGGCAGGTAATTTTACTTGTCTCAAGAAATAAAACACAGTTATGCTTGTTTGCCAATGGAATAAGACAAAATCACTAGATCAAAGTTACTTAAAACAAGTGAACTGTATCTAGAAATTGGTTGAGTATTCCTAAAACAATCACATAATAAAGAAATTATAGATACATTAACTAGAATTAGATTATTTCACCTGCCAAGAAAGCAGTGTGATGGGCAAATTATCACATTATAGTTTGTAAAAAAATCTCTTGCATTTTATTTATCAAAACGTAGTTGTTGGCCGATGTATCTGACTAAGAACAAACTAACCACGGTCTGAAAATGAATAACAGTAGTTCTAAACACTATGATTTTGTGGCAGTTAGTTTGTATAGTTTGTACACATTGTGACATGATTCATCAAGAGGATTTGGGATTATAGGAATTTTTGCCGTAGTGCTAAGCTTCCCTTAAATCTACATGACAGGTCATTGGAAAATATTTTTCTTGTATTAAACTATAATTAACAGCTGTTGTTTAATGGTTATTTTCATGTAGCACATTTGCTTAAATACTGCTTACAACATTACCATGCCTGGTACATCAACTTCAATCTGCTATGATTCATCAGAATTTGATGAATCATCGTCCCTGTCGTGAATTTGTAAGAATTTCTAGGTAATACCCATGTAAAGCTCATTTACAAGGAGAGTTTTGTTGAGGGTTCATTGGAGGTGCACATTAAGCACCCTTGATAAACAGAATTAGAAATGGGCTTCCCTCCCCAGCAGTCCCCTGCAGGGATAGACAGATGAAGGCCACAAGAAATGGGACAGGGCCTGAGGGGGAGGGTGGTAGAGATGAACGACAAGAGGACGAGTGTAATAGCCTGTTTCCTTCACACAGCTATCCTGCTTTCAGTTGTCGTTTTTTGTCAGTTGCCACCATTTTTCTCACAAGAGGTGTCCTCCCTTTCGCAGACTCGGTGCAAGAGTGCCCACGAAATTGCCATGGCAACGGCGAGTGCGTGTCAGGAGTGTGTCACTGTTTCCCCGGCTTCCATGGCATGGACTGCTCGAAAGGTAGGCGACCCTCCAATTACATGCTGACCTCTGTCACACACACATATACGCACCAGTAGAGGTACGCTTACTGTTACATGAAATAATCAGAGAAAGAAGAGTGAAGAAAGAGTGTCCAGCAGTTTAGTAAGAGACTTGGATAATGAAGTAAGCAGTAGTCTATGAAAAGGAGAAGGACATACAGTAGAACTCGACATTTTTCCACAGTAAGACTGCACAGGCCGGACAAAATACCGCTTTTCAGTCAAATTGCTACATCTTGGGCCCGTTTACACCTTGCATCAACGTTTTTATTAATTGAATCGAATTCAAATTTCATTTAATCGTGTGATAAGCCAGGTGGAAGCACCCCCAGGACACATTGTGATCAAAATACAATCAGATTATTCAAACAACATTTGGAGGAAAAATGCATTAAGTGAAATACGTTTTTGTTAACCGTAAACAATTATGTGAGCGGAAATGCTTCCGCCAAATGCTGAATAGCAAGTGAGAAAATAAACTATGAAACGAACGATAGAGAATATGTGAAGCTGAAGTTATCTCCAAACCAATAGCCTTTTTGCACTCTGAGCCGATGAAGGTGTCCAAGCCAAGCTTGTTGACTTGTATCGTAACTGGGGAAAAAAGCAAATAAAAGTAAAACGGGAGGAAAGTAAAATCCAGTCTCATCTGGTGAAGCTGGGGCCACATTTTTGTGAAAAGTCAAGTGGAATCCTGAAAGAACATACAGACATTAAACACATGTTGATGCAGCGTGTAAACAGGCTCACTGAGATTGCATGATACCACATTTTCTTTCATGATACTACTTTTTCCGATACCAATACTAACACCTTGAGTATGTGTTGATACCTATATTAAAACCTTGAGAATGGGCTGATGCTGATACTAAAGCCTTGAGAATAGGCTAATACCGATACTGAAGCCTTAACTATGGGCTGTTACCGACACTGAAACCTTGAGAATAGGCTGATGCTTATACTAAAGCCTTGAGAATGGGCTAAAACAGATACTGATGCCTTGAGAATGGTCCGATGCCAACATTGAAACCTTAAGAATAGGCTGATACTTACACTGAAGCCTTGAGAATGGGCTAAAACCAATACTGAGGCCTTAACTATGGGCTGATACCGACACTAAAACCTTGAGAATATGGTGAAACCAACACTGATGCCTTAATTGTGGCCCGATGCTGATACTGAGGCCTTGATTATAGGCTGATAGCGATGCTGAGGTCTTGAGAATGAGCTGATACCAATCCTGAAGCCTTGAGTATGGGCTGATACTGAAGCCTTGCGTATGGGCTGATACCGATGCTGAAGTCTTGAGAATGGACTGATAAACAACTTTGTTTTTAAGTTTGATGGAATATGTAAACATTGTTAAAGTGAGGTAAAGTCAAAATGTACCATTCCTGTCCCAGACCATACAGTCCATATATGGAAACTATGCTGAAAAAACAGCTTGTTTTGAATTCATTGTTTTTGTGGTGGCACAAAAAACAGCACATTTATAAATATATATATATATATGTTTTTTGTATATATATATATATATATATATATATACACCTATTCAGCCTACAGCAGTTTATCCCTGCCCATACACTCTGTGGTTATACTGAAGAGTTATAACACTGAAAAGTGTTTCAGTCTGGGCTGCTTTTTGAATGAGGCACATTGTAGGGCAGCAAATCAGAATAGAGTTAATTTAGAGAGGCTGAAAATGGTCTTGTATAAATTAAATACATTTTGGTACATAAAACAACACAATTGGTATAAGTGGACACTGTTAAAAGTGATTAAAGATTGAAGTGCATCATTTTAACTTGCATTATTTGTGTTTGCTAGATTGTGTGAATTTAACCCACAGAATCACTCACTGGACAGGTCAGGATGCTCACAGCCCACAGAAAAGGGGTTTTGCAGTAGAGGGTCAGTTCATTTTAGTGTAACAAAGACTAAGACCTTGTTGAAAGGTTTCCTGTATTGGAGCACCTTAGGGACTTGAGGAGCTGTACACATTAGAAATGGCTGTTAGTCTCAGAGTCCCACATCAGTACATGGAGCAACGGCCTGCATTGGCCCATGAGTGCATACCCACATTATAGGGGCTTGTGGGTGTATGTGTGTAAGTGAGAGAGAGAGAGAAAATGGCAAAGAGGCAGATATCTCCTGTCATCTCTCTGCTGTGCGTTAGAGGTCTGCATGTTAACATACATTGTTTTACATTGTTTAGTTTTGTTTCTAAAAGCTTGAGATGAGCAACAAAAAAACTTCATCCTGAGATAAACTGGTAAACAGAGATAAACAGAGACAGAGCACAAGAGAGAGTGAGCACAAGAAAGAGAGAATGTGTGCAAGAGAGAGAGACAGAGCACAGGAGAGAGAGAATGAGTGCAACAGAGACGGAGCACAAGGAGAGAGATAGAGAGCGAGCGAGAGACAGCGTAAAAGCAAAACTCTGAGGGAGTGTGTTAAATCTACTGTGTAAATCACTCATTAGAAAACAGCCAGGCACGTCCTGAGCCCGAAAAGTCATCCAAAAACACAATATTTTGTTGGGCCCCGTCAGGCTCAAGATGGGGAGTGGACCTCTCCAGTGCTTACACACACCTAGCACGCTAGCGCAAACTAGTCAGACTAATACACACATTTCGTTGCAGTAAGTATTAAAAAAAAGACTGGAAATAAGTTTCTGTTGCTCTATATGTGCGTGTGTGTGTCTGTGTGTGCAGGGCCGGGGGCCATTAGGCGTCTCAGAGGCATTTGGATGATGGATGTGGGTTCATGCAAGCCAATATCTTCCATTGTTCACCTGGGAGGCTTGTGATTAATAGTTTAGTTACCTCACTGTTAGATTACATTTTGTTTCATTAGAGTTTTCTTCAACTTAGCCTTGTTTCCATCTACACTTCCATACCAGGCTCTGACCTTCCTGCTCTATCTGTCCATCCCTATTTCTATCTCTGTCACGTTCTCCCTTCCTCTGTGTGTTTATTTGCATGTGAGCATGTGCTGTTAGCGTTGAATGTTATTGAATGCCTCTTTCAGCCTAAGGAATCCTTTGACTAAAAGGTTGTAGATACAACAGTGAGGGACTCACAGCAGTATGCCTGTCTTTTAGGCCGTAGGGAGGGTTATGGGTAATGTAGTCCAGGAGGACCACTCTTATTGGGCCTTGAGGTGAATCCGCCACAGTCAGCTGTTGTCAGATTGAGCGGAGGGACTTGTTTAAGCAGCGTTTCTTAAAGTAAATTGTAAATGTGGGTTGCCAGCGGCTACTGTCTCAGGAACACTTGTAAACAGCCTGGTGGACTGCTGAGTGTCGTGGTGTTCTTGTATACATACATATGTATATATGTGTGTGTGTGTGTGTGTGTCATCACGGGGTGTTTGGAAAGAAGGGGCTCACTCTGTATGGTAGCAGACTTATATACTATAAATGAGAGAAAAAGCAATGAGCACATCTGCTCCCACATCCCTCTACTCATTTATCACTACTCATTAATGAGCACACACGCATACATTCAGGCTCCCATTCACTTACATATATACAGGCTTCACAGCCAAATACAGACACCTGCACATAAAAAAGGACAAGAATCAGAATTAGAATGAATGCAGCTCCCCATTACGTATGCTTGGACATAAATTGATATTGCTCATTGATATTGATATTGTCTAGTGCATAGTTATTCAAACTGTGTGGTGTGTTGGAAATGGGGGGGGTATCATGTGGCAGAGTTGGAAAATAGCAAAAAAAAAATTACTGTATATAATAAAATGTAAGTGACTATCATAGGTCTTTTATTTTTGTGACCTGGAATGTCCTAATTTTTTCACAATCTAATTTAGTAATGTTGGTCTCTTTTGTGCAGTTAAAATAATGGTCGAGTAAAGTGTCACATGGGAACGGGTCAGTTAACCACTTTTCCAAAATGGACCACTTCATTTCCCGAATAACCTGGTTTTTGTGCATATATATACTCTGCAGTAGTTTGCGTATTGAAAATGTTGTTTTTGTTGAATGGGGAGGGCGGGGGGTAAGTTCCTAAAGAACTGAGAAGGAGGCCTCAGGGGACAAATGTTTAAATAAGCCTAGTGTGCGTCTGTGTGCGGAAGATCAGAGCCCTTTGTATACTGTTCTCTTGCATTCTCTCTTCCTATTATGTTTTAATGACAGGCACATCTTTCCAGGCATCTGTTTTTTGGTCTAGTTTTTAGTTTCGTCAGTAGTACCTGTGATCTTTATCTTTACACTCTGCACAAACTTGAAATTTGTTTTTATTGTGACTTTTATTGTGCCTAAGTGAACCTTCTGTTCCTGCAGTTTACCTCTGTCATCCTTTCATTGGTTCTGAGTGCAGGTTTCCTGGGGAAAACTAAAACGGAGTAGAAAATCTTTCATGTGTCAACAACTCTGGTTTCACATTAACTGCTCTAATCATCTCTCTCTCCTTCTCTCTCTCTTTCTCTCTCTCTCTCTCTCTTTCTCTTTCACTCTCACTTTTTCAGCTGCATGTCCAGTGCTGTGCAGTGGTAATGGGCAGTATGATAAAGGCTCATGTATCTGCTACAGTGGCTGGAAAGGACCAGAGTGTGATGTTCCAGTCAACCAGTGCATCGACCCCCAATGCGGCGGGCATGGAACCTGCACAGAGGGGACCTGTGTCTGCTCACTGGGCTACAAGGGAGAGAACTGCGCTGAAGGTGTGTTTGTACGAGTGTATTGGTGTGTGGTTTGTTCAGAAGCACATACACACACATGCATACACTGCACTCTTAGCAAAAAGTGTTCTACATAGTACTGAAAATGGTTATTTTACTTGTAACAATAGTTAAACCATTTTTGGTGCTATATAGAACCATTTTTAAAAGGATTCTTTAAAGAGCCCTATATAACTGGGTTAATGTGATGGAGAAGAAACATTTGACAATGCAAGGAACCATTTATGCATTCAAATGGTTCTGTAAGTGCTCATGGAGTGCTGAAGAGTATACCATTTAAATTTGAAATCACTCTCTTCAATCTTTTACTGCGTAATTTTTTTTAATTAATTTTATTATACTTAGTCATTAAGTTATTCATTCATCAGGAGATATTTCTAATGAGATTAGACATATAATCATCCACTGTCATAAGGAGATGAAAGTCAAAAGAAAATAAATGAAGAGTTTTCAAAACATTTTTAAAAGATATACAGAAAATGTGACTCCTAACAAACATGCAAGACCTGATAGACCAGCAACACTGTCAAGCATTGCTTAAAGCTTTCATCTCTGAGAGAGAGGAGAAAAATAAGCTCCACTCTTGCATCAGATTTGAAAAATCCACAGGTGTCCATCCTTCCCCTGTGAGAAGACAACTCAACGCTATACGGTACTACGTACACATAAAATTATAGCATTCTGATGTTATCTGATGTTTTGATCTTATAGTTGTTAAAAAAAAAAAAAAAGGTTGATGTGTTCAGAATTATAAACAGAACTTTTTTAGCTTTATTGTTGCTTTATTTTCAGGCTTTTTATAACAGTAGCGTACTGCTTAGACACAATGTCTTTTGCGACTTAATTTCTGAATGGGTCGTCTATTTTCACCATCTTTCTGTTCCTGCACTCCAGCAACAAAAAAAGACACCAGAGATTTGATTAAAGGATCAAAATCCATTTTATTGATCCAGCTGCAGAGAAAAATAGCCTCGGGCCTGCGACATGTTCAGTGTTTGCTGGAGTTTGCCTGCTTTGAGACAAGAAAGTGATAGACAGAGAGAGACTGGAGGGAAAGTGTGAGAGCCATTTGACGAAGCCCTTAGAGGGGGATAAACCGGTTCTAGCTGAGGAAAGTGAAGGACAGAGATGGGAGGAGGCATAGAGAGGTGAGAGACGAGTGGAGGAACAAGAGAGGAGGAGAGTGTTTTTGACTAGGAGAGAGGGCAGACTGGAGGCGAGTGAGAAAAGGCTACATATGAAGGTGAAAAAGGGTAAGAAGGAAAACGAGAGAGAGAGAGAGAGAGAGGGGAAGAGAGAAAGAGGGGAGCTTTAAATTTGTTTGAACCTGATGGGACCTGGCTTTTCACGCTGGGCTCAAAAATAATTTCTCAGATGTTTGTTGGGCTTTGGTCGGGTTCAGATTCATATGTTCAGCTTTCTCATAGTCAGTCTTTCTTACCTAATTCTGACCCGCATTTAACTTTTTTAGTTTTTTTTCCTCTCTATTCCTCCTCCTTAGTTTTAACCTACCTTTGATGTGGGTAGCTGGTGTCACTCACATTGTTGCTGCCAAGCCTGTTTACACCTCGCTTCAGGTCAAGTTTTTGGTAATCAGGTCACGTTTAGACTTTACTGGACTGCATGAAAAGCCAGGTGAAAACACCCCCAAGGATGCTTTGTGATTGGGTTACGATCAGATCCTTCAAATCACATTTCTGGAGATGATTTTCTGGAGACGGATCTTGAAGGCTGCAGTTACCCCAAACCAAGAGCCTTCGTGCCTATAAAAAAAACATCCAAGCTGAGCTTGTTGAATTGTATTGTAACGGGGGAAAAAGTAAACAAAAGTAAACTGGAAATTATGTGCTTTTTATGCAGGAAGTGTAAAACCGGACTTTGTGAAATGTGTAAATGAACTCTGGAGCTTATCCAGATATTATCCTGACACAAAATATGTTAATGGAAGATGTAAACAGGCTTCATGAGACCAGTGTGAAAACAAAACATTTACCTAGAAAAAAAATCAATCAATGTTTTAGAAGTTCAACTGTCATTGTTGCTTGGTACCTTAACCTTCTCACTAAGCCACCAGGCATTATCATTAGGAATCCAGAGTTCTATTTGGTTTGCAGTTGGTTGTTGTCGGATTCTAGTCAGGTTCAGATAAAATTTTGTCAGGCTCGAGTTAAAACCAGGTGCTATGACTCAGGTCAGGTTTGGACAGAATGTTCTTGAGTTCAGACTAAAGTTTCAGGCCTGATTAAAGCTCTACTGTACGTCATTGATGGAAAGTACAAGTGTTTTCTTGGACCACAAGGTCAGCACTTTTCCCCTTTTCCTTCACTTCCGGCACTTTTTTCATCCCTCCATCCCTTTCCTCAAATCTGATATTCATCACAATACAGTCGCTCAAACAATTTACCTGAAGTGGCTGAGACACATAAATCGATACTTCTGATGCGGCATTTCTGCAGCCTAAACAGAACGGCCTTCCGCGGACGACTTTGTGGTGTGAAAGTGGAGGGTGAGAGATACGCCCACGCCGGACTTAAGAGCGGCTAATTTGTCAAATGGCTTTCACTTCATCTGAGCGGCCTGATCTCCTTGGCAGCTCGGCAGTCAATGTCAATTTCTCCGGAACATCCGAGGCCGGCATGTAAATAGGGGTGGGAGAAAAGTCAGGAAGAGAAGTAGAGAGAGAGAGAGAGAGAGAGAGAGAGAGAGAGAGAGATGTGAGTATGAAAGGCACTAGAGAGGAAACACTCACTCGCAGATCTACTGTGTAGGGGACATTGATTTTTCATGCTCAGAGAAAGGCCATGTGAGTGTATGTGTGTGTGCATGCTTCTGTCACAAACCTTCCAAACCTTCCAAGCCCACTGGCCAAGCTTTTCTCGTCTGTGCGTTGCAATTTTACGCTTGTGCGCTCAAGTGAATTCCTGTATTTCTCCTGAGACATACTGTACTGTAGGAATATCCAGGTATTGTATACATGTTTTTAACCTTTTAAGTAGCTTCAATGCTCAGTTCTTAGTTTCATCGTTACAGATTCATTCAAAGCAATGACAGAATTATAATGAATACTCCCAGTCAAATGATTTTCTAAGTGTAGCTAAGCGTAAATGAGCACATCCTCTATGGGGAATAACTGAGATATGGCATTTTTATGCAAAGTTTAGTGCACAGTTTCTTTCTGTTTGAGTTTAATGTATTGGAAAAAAAGAAACATAAGATCTTGCATAATTTTCCAGTATGTTAAAATCAACAAATGAGCTATAATTATGTATTGAAATGTGCAGAAGTGTGTTTTCTGTAGAGGACGTGTCAACTTATTTTCATTTAAAAAACCAACAAAACATCTAATTAGACCAGGGCCGCCCAATAGCACTTAACTTAGCTCTCCAAATCTAGCCATCCAACTTTATGACAGTGTTTCCTTAAAACCCATCTAAAGTGTTTTTCTAGAATTTTTTTTATAGATTTTCTGGATTTCTGATCTTCAAATATAGAATCCCAACTTTTTTATGTTGATTTCTTATTCTCTAACTGTATTTTTTGTCACTTTGTAGCAGGTGGTCTGGAAAAAGGTGCATTTAAAGAAAATAGTAGTAATACTATTATTATTATTATTATTTCTATTGTATCTGAGAGTAAATGTTTTATTCTAATGTTGAAAAAATAGAGTCCTCTGTTTGATTGTGCCAGCAATTCAGTGAAGCCCTCTAAAGGTCTAAATGCTGTGTACTTTGTGTGTGTGTGCAGTGGACTGTCTGGATCCGACCTGCTCCAATAATGGCATCTGTGTGAGCGGTGAGTGCCACTGTAAGCCTGGCTGGGGTGGAGCACACTGTGAGCTGCCCAGAGCTCAGTGCCCTGACCAGTGCCATGGCCACGGAGCCTTCATCCCAGACACAGGCCTCTGCAGCTGTGACCCCAACTGGATGGGTCCTGACTGCTCTGTAGGTCAGTATTATGTTTAAGGGTAATTAACTATGTGGAAAATAGGATCTATAAATAACTAAGTTTGATATATAATTAAATAAAACCAAATAACTTATAAATACAACAAATAACAATGTTTGGTTAAGTTGCATGTGCCTTGATTTTTTGAGAAGAACAGTCATCAGTGATCAGAGATAATTTTCTGACAGTGTCATTAACACTGTTCTGACTGTCTGACTTAGGCTTTTGTTTAGGGTTGAAATCTCCTGTTGTGGTTTGGAAATGTGACCGTGTTGCTCCTCTTTGTATGTGTGTCTGTGCAGAGGTGTGCTCGGTGGACTGCGGCACTCACGGCGTGTGTATGGGCGGCTCATGCCGCTGTGAGGAGGGCTGGACGGGCGAGGCGTGTGACCAGCGTGTGTGTAACCCACTATGTGTGAAGCATGGCACCTGCAAGGACGGCAAGTGCGAGTGTCAGCAGGGCTGGAACGGAGAGCACTGCACCATCGGTAGGCGCCTCGCCAACTCATCCAATCCCCCAATACCTCCCTGTCCCTTTTACACACACGCACACACACAGGACACACTGTGCCTGGCCTGCCGCATTCAGTCAGTGCAGCACACCACAGAGACGGCTGATGCAGCTCTTCTTAAGTTTATCTGACATGCAGTGAACTCTTTATAAAGCAGTGCCAGCTCTAGAGATTCCATGCCTTACAAACTTTAGTGTTTTTTTTTTTTTTTTTTTTTTTCCCAAACTTTAATTCAGACAGATACA
>JAILXH010280868.1:2195-13035 GCA_023558415.1 Piaractus mesopotamicus | reverse complement strand
CTATTAATGTGGTCGAGTAAATGACTGTGTTCTAACAATTTAGAACAAGATGGTCCTTCAAGAATTCTTTAGTAAAGACAATGATTCTATATAGAACCACAGACAATCGAAGGACCATTTGCATGCTGAAATGTTTTTTTGCATGATGAAGTGGTTCTTTAGATTGATGGAGGATTTGTTGAATATGGTTCTATGTAGAACCTTTTTGAAAAGGGTTTTGTATAGCACTGAAAAAGTATCTTTCATTGTTATAAACTTGATATTGTAACAGTAGAAGAATGCTCTCTGGTGCTATATAGAACCATACACAACACATTCTCTATCAATCTGAAGAACCATTTTGTGATGCAAAAAAACCCTTTAAGCATGCAAATGGTTCTTTGAACACTCAATATAGAACCATTGGCTCTACTAAAGCACCCTTGAAGAACTATCTTTTTAAAGAGTATAGTAACTTAATATTTCTAATGTTTCATTGTCTTTGTAATGTAGATTCTGCCTTACAATCCTCAACTTATAATACTACTACTAATAATATTAATACTTACCCTTAATTAAGTGATTTACGCTATTAGAATATCCTACTATTATTTTATATAGGGATCTACCTACAAATATGCACTATGGTAGGACTTTTTGACGAGGTAAGACAATTCATCACTGGATCTCAGTCTCCTCATGCCAATTACAGCCATGAAAATGAAGACGTATTAATAGAAACACCTCCGAAACTTGTTACCTATGTGTAAGTTTAAAACAGATGTATCTGAGCACTGGAATTAGATCCCCACCCCTGGGCCTTTGATAGACACACAGTCTGGTTTTGTTTGTGTGAGCTGCACTGTCACTGTAAGGCCCTGTGCTCCACTGCAGCCTGAACATGGACTAGACAGGTCTGAGCCACCTGAGGGCTTTTCCCTCCGTGTGCCAAAACAGTGTGCAAATCAGTCAGTCAGAAGCGCCTGTCACTAGACATAACCGTCAGAAACGTCTTCAATCAAGCGCGGCCCGCAAGCGCTGCACTCGAGCTGCTCTTGAGCTGCTCTCCACAAGCTCAGCGTCCGCCAGCGCGAGACTCATTTGTGTGAGAAGCGACTTGGGCGAATGCAGGAACAGCAGAGGAGCGCGTGTCCTCCTCATCGTGACGTCACAGAATACCACGCGCTCATCATCACCATGGTGACAAGGTTAAGCACGAGGGACGGCAAGGGATTTAACTGGGAATCGGCAGGACGTGTGACTGAGATGTTATTGTGGGAAGGGAAACAGGAGCTGCCACTTAAGAGTCTCTTCCCAGCATGACAGGAGCTGAGAAGCGATGATGATCATGTCAAAACATAGCAATCACCCAGGCTATTACCGGAAACTATTAACTTTAAACACAGCAATGATGGTAATTATTGGATAACTCAGCAATAGGAAAAAAACACGAATACATGAAAGCCAGAGGTCAATGTAATAGCTCAGTTTAATTATCCACAAAATGCTGTAGCCTTAATGTGGAACATTGTTCTATCAGGAGATAAAAGCTCAAAACTGAAAGATTATGTGGAACAGGTCTGTTTTGCTTCTGCGTTGCTGCACTTACAAGTCTGCACTTGTAAGTATCTTTCCAAGCCTGTCTGTATCAGATGATGGATGAAAGGTGCATGACACCACTTCTGATAATCATGTTCTTAAGTGGGACTAGTATATAAAATGGAAATGGTAATGGTATATGACTATGGCTTGTGAAGCTAATCATACTGATCTACGGTCTGACAGTCAAAAAAGCTTTTTACACAGTGTAATGGAACATTCCCTTACTTTGACAGAAAACACAAATTTGTGGGCCTGCATTAGTTACTGAAATAATACTTATATACACCCAATATATTGTGTTTGATTCTCTTCCTTATATACCATTTGAAAACATAAACTGACCATTGTGTCAACATTTCATAATGAATGGACTAATTCTTTCAAGCCTTTTTTAAAGATACATTAACAGATGTTAAGGACAGTTTTACTCCTCCTCTTATAAGGTTACCAATTCAGAGATTTAAGATCTCTTTTCTTTTGATAGAAACGATTCTGGCTTGTAGTAGATTTCTTACATGCTAGCCAGTGGTGTAATAAGTCATCCCAGGGCCCAAATGCAAACTGGGCCCTCTAATCAGAGACAGTGGGTTTAAAATTGGTTAATTATTCATCAATGACATAAGAAGCAGGAGCTAAGAAAGAATAAAGTGTAGGAATCTACAGGCTGCAGGCTATCTGAACTCACAGAACGAGAGTGGAGGTTTAATTTCATTAAATGAATACAAGTAGAGGGTAAAATGAGCTTGTGCTTGATGTTTACCAGTTCTTTTCTTTGACGCTTGTGCTATGTGCTACAGCTGTGCTTTGTAATGTCTGCCACCTGGTGCCAGGGGACCCTCTGGTGGAGTGAACCTTCTCGTCCAGTGTGCAAAAGCTTCTAGACGTTTTTTGTAGTTTTTTGAATAAGAAACTCTGACCAGAATGTAAGATGCAGGTTCTTCCACTCTCTGGTGGAATATAGAATTCGGATAACTCATGGTTCTTGTGAGAATGTATGATGTTAGAGACAAACTCATTTGCATATCAAACATTTTAACTTACTATTGGATTTTTAAACTTTCATGACTATTTGAATATTTGAAAATTGTAACTCATCTCTGATATTAAAATATATAACGTTTAGCAGCTGCACCTTCAGCAGAATTTCTCCACTGTTTTCAGTGAACTACAAGTAAAGTTGAATTATGCCAGGCTTTCATTTTTTCTGGCAACAATACAGCTTTAAGGGTCAGAGCTAACCCACTGCACAAACAAAGTGGAGAGTTTTGTAATGATTCTCATTGTGTTCAATTAACGTCTGCCATAGTTTCATAGGCTCCTACTACTCACAGTAAACGAGTATGGCGTAGTGGCTGAGAAAGGCAGACCCAGCTGCTGAATTGCACTCTTTTAAACAGGCCTGTCGTCAGCCTGCTGGGTGGCTGGGTGGCCATGCGTTGACATTTCAGATTACAGGGCTGTGTTTGCAGCTGAGGCGGTGGGGGTTTGGTTCACTGCAGTCTGGATCCCCTTACACTAGCTCCATTAATCAGAGCCCACACCCACTGGAGCAAGGCACAGACATTGTCGGGGTGCGCACCGCCTTATGGTGCGCCAGCTGTGGGCAGATGAACCTAGCCATCACATTAACTGGGGCACACATGCATGCAGAGACCCCATTGTAGCCCCCTACACTTCACCTACTGTCCCTGATCGGAATATAAAACATGGTGATATCATGAAATGTGCGGCGTAGGCATAAAACGTGATCCCAGCAGAGCTGGATTTGTTTGTGACCATGACATATATGGAAAGTTTCTTTTGATGTGCTTGAGGTTGATCATATAGCAGGGAAAGTACTGTAATTCCCCAGTGTGGCAAGAAGAACAGCTCGGAGGATCAAATGTAATGGATTATTTCAACATCAGATGCGTTCTTTCCACGCTTGCAAGGAGAGCAGCATTGAGAGCGGAGCGAGGGCTGTGGCGCCTGGAACCTGAGCGGCATGCGAAAAATGACAGCGTTGAGTTATGAAGTCCAGTCTTTCAGGAACACATGGATCTGAGGGAAGGGGCCCATAATCTTTATGAAATGCTTCCGACAGTATTTGAAACAGTCCATTGCCTGGGGGACACATTTTGAATACTACGACGCATTTATCATATTCTTCTCTGGCAGCTCCAGGCTATTTCTGTTGCATCATGGCTTTTATGACCATCTGTTGCAGAGTGAAAATTTTAATTAAAAATTACATTCTGTTGCTCTTGAGTGCCAGCATTTTGAAAATGTTCTGAAAGTTTACCCCATCCAACACAGACGCAAAGCCAAGCCTGAACTAATCAATAATCACCGAATATTTACTCGTGTCAAAAGTCTTACGCTGTGTAGGAACTTCAAATGAAGTGGAAATAATGCTCACTTCCTCTGAAGCACACATGCGGCAAGCAAACGAAAGCAAATAAAGATATAGATACAGAATACTTGATGGAGCACACAGCTGCACAATAGCGATAGGCATGGTAATGTCAATTTCACAAATTCTGTTTTACTCTGAAGTCCCTTAGAGGATAGCGACTTAGACAGGAAAACAGATTGCAGGAAAACAGAGTCGAAAAAGAAATAAGTTATCACACTTACACATGCCCATTTGTCATTTTCAGGGAAGATGTGATGTGGTAAATATTTGCAATTAGAAGGGAATAAGTTGTCAAGGATATCGTTTACAGCAGTGGTTCACAGGCCTGGTCCTGGGCTGCCTTTCACCTGCATTATTTTGAAAAATGTCTTTTGTAGCAACTGCTGGAAGGTTTGACAAGCTTTACAGAACATTAGAGGAACTCCTATTCAACCTAAAGCAATGTTTTTGTCAAAATAACTTACATTTGGAATAAGTTAGTAATTCCAAATGATGTTTGTTTTGTATGCAAGTAAAAGGTCACACTGTTACAGTTAATCGGGTGTAGTCTTTTTCTCAGCCACGCAACTGAGCTAATGCTAGCATGCTGTCTTTGCTAACCTTCTTAGTATCCATTAGCTACAACAACACAGTCCAGCTCCATAGCATTTTCAACAGGAAAGTCAACTTTATGTAGCAAATTTAAACTCCAACCTAAATGCATTAAGTTTGGGTTTTTGTGACATTGTATCCTTTTCACTTGGTCCGGTTGCTGTTACATTGCAATGGCTAAAATGCACCAAGTTACTCAAGTGAGTACTTGTTTATCAGTCAGAAATGTTGCAGGGATTCAAGTGTTCCATTACTTTTATAAATGCCAAAAAAATTCCTACTTTGCATTGAAATAGGGATATTAACATCTACGTGTATCACAGTCAAAGCACAAATTACAAACCCGACTTGATATCTGCTTCTTAATGATTGGTTTGTCAATTTGAATGTAATCAAGCCATAATCAGGTCTCTGATGCATGTGCCAAAATTACAAGCATTGCTTCGCTATTGCTTTATTGCTCCTTGGCCGTCTTTAGCAGCAGCTTGTGCTGCAAAAACGATATGAGTGTCTGTCAAGAGTCAAATAAATGACTTAAATAAGGCTGATTATGTGGACAGTACAGAGCTGATGTGCTGCTAGAAGGAGCAGAAAAGCATGCTATGATGTTGACCATCACAAAAATGCCTTCCATCCAACAGCGAACTGAACCAGGGTTCATTTGGAGGGAAACCACAATTTTTTTGTAAATGTCATACATGCATGGAATGGCATTGTTTGGTGCCCAGTATTTAAAACAGAAGAGTCACTAAAATGTAAATAAAGCATTGGCTTTTTAATGTAAAAGGTTGTATAAAATAAATAACTGATAATGATATTAGGCTCCAGCACCCCACCGCGATCCAGTAGGATAAGCGGTTTAGATGATGTGTGTGTGTGTGGATGATAATGATATTAAAAGGGTAGATTGGTTAATATATGTTTTTTGTTGGATGGGGCTCATTTGACAGACCACAGTTCAGCTGTTTAGTGTGCACAAGTGCAGTGTTTACATCTGTCAAAACTAAAGAAAAGGTTTGATAGGTCCAAACCAAACAATGTGGGTACCCGAAAATATATTCAACTTCACAACAGTTGCTACGAATGAAGGCATTTGTGGCCATTCAAGTCAATTAACAAACCCTTTCTGTGTTGAAGTGGGTTAAAGCAGTAAAACCATTAAAATGTGCGAGGCAAAGGGAACTCTAGGAACCACTATTATTCTGTATTCAGTATGTCAACTTGTGCCTTGGCCTGGAAGTGGAAGATGACCGCAGACAATTTTGACAGGACAATAGTAGTCCTGGCCTGTCATGTACTGATATATAGAAAAGAGAAGAATAGAGTTATTACCAAGTTAGAGCAGGGTGACCTAGACTCGCTCATGTGCCAATTCACAGTGGAAGCACAGAACGTTCTGATGCTCTGACAGTGTGAAAAATCCATCTCACCCATGATCCAACACGCCACAGCGAGATGGATTTCAGGGTTTAAGGGCTTATGAAACTTGTCCCGGATGTGGTTTTGCTAGAGGATGACATTTAAAAAAAATGTTGTCAATTATGTAAATGTGTCATGTGAGAATACAGTTTCATTACCGCTGCCTTGTGACCATTTCACCACTGCCACGCATTCTGTGGCTTCTAAAATTGTTATTTCTCCCGAGGTTAGTTAAAGTGTAATGATGCCGCCCTCGTTGTTCTGTCTCATTGGTTTTATTGATTAAAGTGCCACTGATTTCAGAGATTTTCATCACTGGTAGACTGTACAGGACTGGTGATTACAACAAATAGGAACGCATTATTAAGCTTGCGACTGCGTTGGCTGTAAGTATATGTCCATTCTTGAAAATGCAGCAACTGTGTTATTTAAGTGACTTCTTTTGGTCTGCGCACTGAAGGAGTAATAATAGAATGAAGGGCTTGAGATAAAGGTAATTAAATCATTCCGACTAGCCAAAGAATTACACACCAGCTCACAGCAGTCTGTCCACAGCAGGGAACTATTGCCATTTTACAAACTGAAGCCTGATCTTCTTTAGCTCCAACATCATCAGACACACATAAATAATCCCAAATAAAAGACCTAGATGGTAAGGCTTCATTCAAGGGTTCCATAAGTAGATGGTTAAAAGAGAAATGATCTAATTAATGGATGGTATTTTTGAAGAAAACTGCTTTTATCATGTCAGTGGCATGCTTTTCCCAAGATGCTAATTTCAATGATTGGATCTTTTTGCTGCAAAAGCAGGTCTCTTTGTGCAGCTACAATGGATTCCAACAAAGAAAACAAGGAGCAAATTATAATGCAAAACTGTGTTTTTTCTTAGTGTTTCTAATAACAAACCATAAGAATGCATGGAGGTGGGTGCAGTCCGGGTTCACCTGGTCTGTTTATGTATTAAAGGTCTTCGCTTGCATATGCGAGCATGATGTTCCAAAAGTTTTTAATGAGCTGTGATTTACAAATCTAATAATTACAAAAAGACTAAAAGACTGTAGTCCAGTCTTATCTAGAGGGTAAAACTGCTGTATTGTGGGGAAGTGGTAAAGAACATATGCTGAAGAACATATGCTCAGGCCTTGCACAAATGGAATTTGCTATGAAACAGCTTTGGAACTGACCTATCTGAGAAACTTGTTTGCATGTTCAAGCTTGCTCTGTTGACTTCACTCCAAAGCGTTATACTATGATAAATTACTCAGTACAAACCCAAGCACGGACAGAAATAAATGGCTTTTAGAAACTGTAGGCTAAAAGGAACCACATCAGTGGATCTTAAAGGTTTGAAAAGAAGATAACTACTATAAAAGCCTCTTACAATTGTTCACTGGCATTACACAAAGTTAAGAAGTGAGTCAAATGTTACATCACTTTCCTCCGTTTCCTGTAGCTTCTGACCTGTAACCAGCTCTACATTTTCTTTCTTTTCTCTCTTTCTTTCTAAGCATTTGCCCTTTTTTCACAAGTCAAGCCTCTATGTTCAGCATGGGAGCTGCTTCAAATGGCCCTTGAGAGGCTTTACCCCATTTTCTGAGTTGGAGGACCACTTAATGTGCCCTCCCCGACTGATAATGTGTTGCATTCGTTCAGATTTCACACCCCCACCATAAGGTCCCATTGAATTTGTCGATGCCGAGGGAGGCGTTAGCCTGTGGAAGGGGTCCCATATTTGCCCTGGCCTGGACCCTCTCTATCCAGTCTCACTGCAGGTGGCCTACTCCTCTACTGCCACTCTGGGTGCTGTTATGTGCTCCTTCGCATTAGCTGCTCTGTGGGAGTAATTACCTGGCCTGCGAAAAGAGAGGGGAAATTGCGGTGCACGCGGTCGACCTCGTGGCTCCGAGGAAGGAGAGAGGCAGACTCATTCTTGACACGTCGCTCTCTAAATTGCCCCCGTTGCTGTTTTTTGTACAGGTGAGGCAGATTAATAAAGCTTACAGCGCATACAAGACTCAGCCATTTATCCCTGACTGCCGTTAATGCCCCCTCCGCTCCCTCCACTCCCTATGTTCCATTAATCTCCACTGGAGGCCCGGCCTGAGTCTCCATGGTGCTAGCCAGGGACCATCCCCATGCTTCATCCTGCTAGCGGCAGCAGCAGCCCCTTGCAGTGTGTAAAAGATGTCTCCCCTAGCAGCATTCCTCAACATGCTATCCTGCACATGTGAGCTATGCTGGGAGAGATGAGGTTCACTGTGTCTGTGTAGAGGGGTGTAATGTGTTAGCGTGTGGGCCAGACAGTGTTAAACGATGCACAATAGCATTGTGCTGCCATAGGGATTTGTTTAGGCTCTAGGGTATTGATTCCCCAGCTGCCCAAAACTAAACGAGACAAATGTTCAGCCTCAGTGAGAACCAAGTGCTGTAGAAAAAGGGTGAGATGGAGAAAAGCATGAAGTGTTCTAGCTGCAGACACTAAAAACCTTTACAGTTTATTCCCAGCAGACTGAACCAGTGCCGTAACTTCCAGCAGTGCAGAGGGGGAAAATCGCGACAGGATCTGTGGTGACCAAACCACCTCACCAGCAGCGGCTCCAGGGATGGACATGAGGAATTTGTTGGTGGGCTGAACCTTGCATTTTGCTCCCACAGCCAGTCAACGAAATGAAATAGTAATAATAACTGTGAGGCCTCTGCTTAGTGGCCTCTGCTTAGAACTTGGAACTCATGAAAGAAAAAAATAATGCAAACCTGCTTTGCACAATAGAGTAATTATGTCAAACATGACTTCAATCTGCTCAAGAGCTCGCTATATTATTATTCTGATTTAATGAGCCATGTTTTGTTGATTTTCTATATGTAAAGAAGTTAATACACCCTCTACAGGGAACAAATAAAATATGACATTTATTTTGCAAAATGTAGCACACATTTTTTTTAAGGTTGAGTGAAACATATAGGAAAAAAATAAAAAATAAAATACAAAATGCAATGGCTTTTTTTTTTGTTAAATTCAGCAAATAAACTGTGCTTGTGCATTACAATGTGCAGCAGTATCCTCTCTGTAGAGAATGTGTTCACTTATTTTCACTTAGAAAATTAACAGAACACATAATTTAACTGGGTGGCCAAACATTTTTGCATGACAGTGTGTCCAGTCCACAAACAGTGCTGATGATCTTGGACGAGGTTGTTGTCCTATTCCAAAAAAGCTCAGCAAACACCTCATAGCTGTGATCATTGGTTAAACTGGAATTTCAATTAATGAAAATTAATTTTTTATGGAATATTTAGTGAGTTTGTTTTATTTGTGGTTTTGATTTATTTATTAATAAGATTTTTATACTGAAAGTAAATTTGAGCAGTCTTTTGGCATGGGCCAGTGACAAATGTGGGTGGATGTAGGCCTGCCCGGCCCCATCATACTGCCACTCCTGCTCCTAATGTCTTTACTGGACCCCTTTTATTGCTGCTTACCCCATTTTACACCCATTATTCAAGGGTAACTATGCACTGTAAACCCAAACATTTAGGTTTTTAATCTTTAGAAACTGAGTAGAGTCTGACTGTAAAATCATAATCTGAGTTAGAACGTGTAGCATTAAGGTTTGAAACAGTATGTTTATTTCATATTCACAGTTAAGTTTTCCTTAATGGGGGACAGCTCAACTAAACACTGTTTACTTTAAAAAATGTTGCAGAAAAAGTGTTTAAAACCTTACATTAGAGAAGCATTTTGGTTGAAATCTAGTCAGTAAATAGAGAGTAAAAAAATATTACATTGCTCATTTATTTATTGGAGGTAATTTTCACACCGGGACCCATAAGATCCTAGTTCCACCACAGGACTGGACTGGACTATTTCTTCCAAATCTACTGAGAAGAGAGCAGACTCTCAAACACACACTGAAGACCTTTAAAGAGAGTAGACTCTAAACACACTCTTAAGACCCTTAAACTGTAATAAAACTAATAAATCAGGTGAACACATTCAACTCTGACTACCAGTCACTCACAGTTGGTGTAAGTTCTACTTATCTGAAAACTGTTTATTCACATTTGCTGGTGTTAGCGCCTGCAAATCAGCCAGCATCTATATTCAAAGCAGCAAGCATCTTTCAGCAAAGCATTCCAGTCAGAGGCAGAAGGGTCTGCTAGTCTGAGTCAAGGACGCACAGCAGATTGGTGGAGAATGATAGCTTTTGATTCACAGTAGTCTCCAGCTGTTCCTATTGCACCTCTAGACAGCGTGCACAGAGAGAGTGCAGGAAGAATAGAATATGCACAAGCCTGGAGTTAAACGCTAGTGGATCTGCGGCGGTGAGGGAGCCACATGCAGAGTCCCCGCTGAGCTTTCACGGGCCTTAATGAGGACAGACGGGATGTGATGAGATGTCCTGTGATTTCCATACTCATCTTCTGCCCAAAAGAACACGATTACATTTCACCCCTAAAACCTGAGCTTTTCAGGTAACCTGTTTATGATTGCAAGATTTCTCTCTCTCTCCCAGGTTAAAGAATACTCTCTTTATCTGGATAAAAGAGAAGCTTGTTATGCACAGTCAATGACAATTACATGGTGCTTACAGCTGCCATTTTGTAATGAGATATGTCTTCAGGAGGGGCGCACTAGTGCTGGCAGCTTGTGGATGCAGTTTGCTGTGATGGCGCTAACGCAGTGCTGTCTGAGCAGAGAGGCTGATGTTAGAGGAGTTGATGCTGGGGGGAGTGGAGTTATTCCTCTGCTTCATAACTCACTTAGTCAGATCCATCTGACCTTTAGGAGTGACGTCAAAACTCGTACGTTCTCCTGAGAAGACAGAGGGAGAGGCAGAGAGGACAGCTCACACA
>JAILXH010280855.1:27335-38777 GCA_023558415.1 Piaractus mesopotamicus | reverse complement strand
AAAAAAAAAAAGTTTTCTTTGGGTGCTGTTTGAAAGTATCAAAATAAGTTTTAGGCCAAAACTTTATCACAAAACTATCATAAAACAATGTCTCAGGCATCATGCAGCGTATTCATAACCATGTCATGTAATGACTTTCTGTAGGGAGTTTTAAGTAGCATTAAACTCTTCAGACGTCTGGTTCCTATCATTCCTATCACCACTGTGAACAATTCTGACACTTAGTTTCTCAAACGGAGTACTTAACACCAAATCACTGTGAATGAAGTTTTGCACAATTTGTGGAATTTTGAAAACCAACACAACTGGCAGCCCAAATAGAAACATGTAGTTAATCAAATCTTAGTATATGTTTTTTTTTGTTTGTTTGTTTGTTTTTTTGTTTAGCATGAATTTTCTAATGTAGTTTTCTTCTGTCCTTACAGGACGTTCTGTGAAGACAGATGCTCTCGAGGCTGCTCTCTAAATTGGAACTGTGACTCACAACAGAACCTATGGATTTGGATTACATGGAATTTACATGTAGGCAGGAATTGTATCTCTGTAATGCACTCTCCCGACACATTGATGTGCCGACAGAGATATTACATGCCCTGCAGGATCTTTTACGCTTGTGACAGAGCACATTGAATGGACCAGTGGCAGAAGCACACAAGTTGATACAGTACCTGGAGAGACAGGAAGTCCCAGGTTACACATTGAGAGAGAACTTGGAGGAGCTCTTGGAAATTGACCTGTTTGTGCCCTGTATCTCAAAGATGCTGGGTGTCTCAACGAGTACAGTGTTTAGACGGATGCGGGAGTTTGGCTTTTCTGCTAGGCGGCATAGCAGTATGAATGACAAGTAGCTGGACGGTGTTGTACAGAATATAAAAAATGAAATGCCAACTGCTGCATGGTGAAGGGGAGGTTGCGATCCGTGGGGATCCATATCAAATGGAGGATAGTGGCCGCATCAAGTTCACAACTTCTTGTAGAAAGTACATTATATCATCATTTATATATTAAACACACTAGAGTATTCTTTATTATTCTTGTTAAAAGGACTTTGTGTTGTAATTTCATAATACAGGTGATGTGCCTGAATGCTGCTACCAACAACCTTGCATCCATCGCTTTTGCTGCCTTCAAGGAGGCAACAGAAAGACACAGCATTCCATCAAGGTAAAATTTTTGCAATTTGAATAGACATGACACATTGCTACACACACACACACACTCACACAAGTATATTCATTGTACATCAAAGTACATCAAATAGTTGCAGATAAACCTACAAATTAGCCCTTTCAAATTTGCGTTTTTCAAACTGTAGATGTTATGGAATACCATGCTGGATTGAACGATAAACTGGAGAATTCCTAGGCAGTAGTGCATTGTAATGTCACTGTGTGTCATACTCTCATTAGTACTAGGATCTGGATTTTAATGTGTTGATTAAATTGTATTTTGGCAAATTTACTGATACTCTGGGTCACCTGTGTGCGCATCACAGGGTCGGAGTTGACCAGGGGGTCGAAAATGTTGAAATTGCCAGATTCATGTTGAGTGTTTGGGGAACACACAGGGGAAGCTTTATGTCTGGTAAAAGACATTACGTTTGTCTTTTACGTACCAAACATTTGAGGTCTATTTTGTGTAAAATCATAAATACTTCTTTATCTTGCTTATGTCTTGTTTTTAAACAGTGACACCCATGCATATACAATAGATATAGATGTCTGTAGATATACTGGGTCTAGATGGCTTTTACCCCTCAAAACTACCAGACACCCGGGCAGTTTCTTTCCACATGCTAATACTTATGGTGTTCACGATATTGTCCGTATTGCTTGCTTCATTCGCCAATGGCTGGAACTAAATTCCTTGGATGTGTCAGCATTGACGTGATTCTGATTAAAACTATCTTACATGTTCCTAGGATTGAGCTTCTCTGGCGTGATATCAGGACCTGTGCCACTTCAAGGTACTACAACATGCTTCAGAGTCTGGAGAGGGATCAGCTTCTTGATGTTTCCTCCGCAGGTTGGGAATTCCAAGCACCCTAACTTGTTAGAAGAAGATTGGTTATGGATACTTTTTATTAGCTTTTCAATTAACAAGAACATGCATAGACGTTAATTGGATTTTTAACCTCATCATGGTTATGAAAATTTCATTGTTCTTTTCATTTTGATTTTGCAAATCTGCTGGACTCCAGTAATGACCGTTTTAGCATTCCTGTGATTAGCACCCAAAGGAAGAACTCTATGGTGTATATATACACAGAGCCCATACTACACATTGTAGTAGAAATTTCAGAAATGCTCCTACAGTTAACATAGATAATCTCATCTATATAAAGCCTTCACCATCACCTCTTAGATCACATTCAGCACATGTGCAAGTAACCCATGCCGTGTGCACTAATGCACCCCTATACCATTACGGATGCTGGCTTTTGAACTGTGTGCTGATAACAAAATGGATGGTCCCTCTCCTATTTAGCCCAGAGGATGCAGCGTATGTGATTTCCAAAAAGAATTCAAATTTTGATTTGTTGGACCACAAGCCACATTTCCACTTCACCTCAGTCTATCTTAAATGAACTCAGGCCCAGAGAAGGTGGCAACGTTTCTGGATCCTGTTTCTGTATGGCTTGTTCTTTGTATGGTAGAGATTTAACTTGGATTTGTGGATGCAGCGATGAACTGTGTTCACAAACACAAATTTTTGGAAGTGTTTCTGAACCCATGCGGTGATTTCCACTGCAGAATTGTGTCTGTTTTTAATGCAGTGCTGCCTGAGAGCCTGAACACCACAGCCATCCAGTATTACTTTTCGGCCTTGTTCCTTGCATACAGAAATGTCTCTGGATTGTCTGAATCTTTTAATGATATTATGTACCATAGATGATGAAATCCCCAAGTTCATTGCTATTTTATGTTGAGAAAAGTTATTCTTGAATTGTTGCACTATTTGCCCACACAGCCTTTCATAAAATGGTGAACCCCTCCCCATCCTCACTTCTGATTCAGTCTCTCTGGGATGCTCTTTTTATACCTAATCATGTTACTGACCTATTGCCAATTAACCACCATGTTTTTTTAACATTACACAGCTTTACCCGTCTTTTGTTGCCCCGTCCCAACCTTTTTGAAACGTGCTGCTGGCATCAACTTTGAAATGGGCATATATTTTTAATAAAACAATCCAGTTTTAATGATATGCACATCATTGCATTCTGGTTTTATTTACATTTTGCACATCGTCCCAACGCTATATAATATATATAATGACCAAAAAGTCTGAATATATGGAATGAATACGGTTACTGTAGACTGTATGAAAAAGTTGATTGGTTCCTGCCAGCAGCACGATGAGAAGCACACTGATTTTTATTTAGAATCACTCTTTCTTTTCTTTGATTTTACTTTAATTTGTTCTTGTAGCTCTGTTTATTTTAGTTTATTCCATTCCAAAATTCCATTTTTTTTCCCTTTCTGCTGTAAATGCTCAGCTGCATTGAAAACGAGGGTCACCCTCAATGTATTTCTGAGTGAAAATAAAGGTTGATTGACTGATTGATTAATTGATTAATTGATACAGCAGTTGCATTCTAGCGCCCGAGGCCCCATACATAAATCTCAATCAAGGTAGATTGGTGGGGTCGTTTAGGTTTGGTCGAGTCGATGTAGTGATTTACTGTGTGAGGGTAATTGTCCCACATTTCTTTTAAATTATTGGATTATCATATTAGACAATGGGTTAATATTAAAATCCCCTAGGACCTGCATTTCTGAAGAAGTATGGTGCGATAGAAGATCAGCTATTTCAGCTGTTGCAGGAGATGGAGCTGAAGGAGGCCTGTAAATCCTTACTAACACAGTCATTTTTCCCTAGGGACACCTTCAAAGCTAGAAACTTAAACCATTTTTATTTTGAAACTGTGATTAAGGGTTTAGCTTGGATATTTGCTTTTATAAAAATAGCTATTCCACCTCCTCTCAGTTCTCTGTCAGTTCTATATAGAATTTAATTATTTAGAGCTACATCTGCATCACTTACGGTGTGCCTAACCAGGTCTCTGTTAGGATTAAAATATCTGGATCAGACTGTGCCTTCAGAACTTTCAGTTGATCTATTTTATCCTTTTGAGATACGTATTTATAAAACCATTTTATTTGTCTGCTTCCTTGACATTTGCTCTTACATTAAAAAAAAATGGCCCTAGGTCTCCAACCAGTAATTACCAGAATATTTGAGCAAATACTCACTGGTATTGCATAGTCATCTAAAGTTAAGCTAAATTTAAGGTGGAACAGGAGAAGTCGAACAAGAAGCCAACTTCAGCGTTGTAGTTTTAATGCTGGTAGTGTTTTGCGAGATTTAAACCATTAACACACCCTACCCAGAGGTTTGTACTTGAATAGCTGCAAGTTTTGTTTGTGTGCATGGTGCTGTTGGAGACATTTTAGCTGCACTGCTGTAGCACAGCCATCATTGTCAAAACATTAACAGTTCTCTTATGGTTTTACAATAAATGTGTCATCAAATATCGGTTTGAAATGTCGGCTAAATCTAAGAATTGGCCCGATGATTTTTGTTCAATATCGTTGTGCATCCCTACAGCTTCTGATTTTGTCTTTATGATATGTTTCAGTGGAAAATCAGAATAAAAATGAAAAAAAGAAGAATCTTAACAAAAACATTGGGCTTCCAGTCCTACATGCTTGGACCACAAATGAATAAAGTATGTCATGCTAGGAATTTGCAGATTATTCAGTGTGCAAAAACAATTTATGGTTATTCAATGTATGTTGAAAACAAATTATATAGTGATGTGGTATTATATATCTATATTAAAAATACCTCCAGCCTTTTTTTTTTTTTTTTTGTGATGTCTGTGGCAACAATCACATGAAAAATATAGCTTTTCAGGGGAGGAAAATAATATCAAGAACGCAGTCTTTACTCCAGGAAGCACTAACACTTAACTGCTGTTGTAAAATGAGTTAACTGAGGTTGCATTAGTTAAGTTGGAACTTGGTCAGCAACGCTGTCTAAGTTGCATGTGCTTTGTGACCAATGGCTCTCAGAATTGTTGCAGTGGTTCCTAATTTCAGTTCTGGGGCTCCATGCTTTTATGATTTCCTTATACCAACACGCCTAAGCCAGCATATGGGGAGCCTCTTAATCAGGTGAATCAGGTGTGGTAGATGAGTGAAAGCAAAAAATGTGTACAGCATCCCCAAGACTGAATGGGACTGCTGCTGTATAAGCTCATTATCATTATTAACAATGACCAGACCAGTAGATTAGCCTATGATACAGAGGCACTATTCACACTGAACCAGTTTTACGAGTGAATGAGACATAACCAGTGTTTCTCTGGCATTTTAGACCTTTCTAAATATCAGTAACTTTTACAGTCACTCCCATTTCTGTCTGCTTTTACCTGCTATAAAACTTATCACAGACATGAATCTAGGTTAGATTAATTCTGTGCTATTGCCATGCCGGTAAATATTCCGTCATGCCTTATGGAAAAGAAATTTTCAGGGCATTTCTGAAGTATGGCAAACATCGACATGTGTTGTCCTACCTCAAGTGTATGATGTTAAACATATAAGATCACAAAAAAAAATCATTTTATTCTGCGATGTTGACTGTTGGCTGTAAATTCCCAAGCTAATGACAATATGCAGGGTTCAAGCACTAATCAGCACAATGTTATATTCGTTATGTTCTATGCCAAGGGGATCAGGTCATGAATATAACCTCCAAGCTTCGTGGTTGTACAACTTATGGTTTAGGCAGAGTTTTGCAATTGTAATTGCCACAAGCTCTATTAGCACTATACGGCTTGATGTGCAAGCATACGGCCCAGATAGAAGATTATTAAATGGCAGACAGAATTTTGAATAAGGCCTCTATTTATCATAATTCTTGATGAGAAATGTTCAAAGATAGTGTTTGTCAAGTTGAAGTGAAATTGACCTTTTAACCTTGGTATAGTAAGTGGTGGAGTTTAAATAAATAAGTGAAAATACATGACAAACAGTTTAAATTCTGACATGAGTTGTAATTGTAAAGTTTTTCAGCATAAAAAGATGAATTATAACACACCCTTTACTTATCTATAGAATACAGAAAATTATTGCAGTAGGATTTTTTAATAATTTTTAAAGTCATAATGTGCAAAAACTAAAGACAAAACTAGGTCAAATTTTGTTTGCCTCATTGGAACTTACGGCTTTGCGTTTTAAATTTTGAGGTGATCAGGCTAAATGGTTTTTATACTTTGACAATTAGATCAGAAATGCCAAGGCAAGGTTATGATTGGCTGATGGCAAAAAACTCACCATTTTTTTAGATCATTATTCACCCATAGAAGCAAAAGATTATTGCAAAACCAATTTTGTAATTATTGGATAATTCTGGGACTCGACTGAAAAGTGCTGTTTTCAAACATTTAACAACAGTGAAAAAATACGTGAATTTTTTTTGAGAACACTTGTAATTGTAAAGTTGCAAGTCTCACTGCAGGGAATTACTAAAAGCAACTGTTCACAAGTGAAAAGAATAATGAAATATACTTGATTTAACTGTTTAAAACAAGAGTAGTGCCCTCCAGGGGCCGATTGTTTTGAAATTTCACAGGGTTAGAAAGGGTTATAAACATAGTATTTATAAATATACAAAGTCAAGTTTCATCATGATTCATCAATGTTACGAGATTTTAGGCTGGAAAAAAAAGGCCTGCAGCAGGTAGATGAGGAAGTGGAGGCACTGGAATAATTTTAACCCTAATCGTGCACCATATTTCCTCATTTTCTTTCCTTGCATTCTTTTCTCAGGTTTTATCTCTGCCCTTTGAGAACAAGAGGAATAGATCCGAGGATAAGACACAAGAATGGAGGGTTCGACGCCAGCGGTTTTTGCCTAATGAGATCCTGTTATCAACTGAATTTTCACATGAGTATGCTTTATTACAATTCTGTCAGATCAGCAAT
The DNA here is from genome assembly GCA_023558415.1 of Piaractus mesopotamicus. Classification (NCBI taxonomy): domain Eukaryota; kingdom Metazoa; phylum Chordata; class Actinopteri; order Characiformes; family Serrasalmidae; genus Piaractus; species Piaractus mesopotamicus. The sequence continues at coordinate 31,782 of JAILXH010280855.1, read as the reverse complement.
TTACTTAATTTTCATTAGCCTTTCACAGTATGTGCCCATTAACTGAATTAATCTAATAAATGCCTACGTCAAATGCTACAACTTAAAAAAAAGCCTCTGTGTAAGATGCATGTGCGTCTTTGCTCTGGAAGCCTTCTCTCTCCACTCACCTCCATTCCTGTGAGAGTATTTAATGGTCTTTCCCAAACTTATCTCTCCTCTTTAACACTTCATTACAAAGTGTCACTCCATATCAGGTAACGCTTGAAGCTTTGGAAGGCACTCACTCCTTATAAAGCAGAGGGTTTTGGTACATGGGTAAACTTTCCTAAACTATAGCTGTTAAATACATTTTTGAAGTGCATTTTAAATGTATTTTCCAAATGTGTTTGCAAAAATATATTTGATAATGTATGCAAATGGCCAAAAATATATCTGTTAAATATATTTTTAAAATTTATTTTAAATGTATTTTCCACATATATTTATCAAATATATTTTTTGCCATGTATGAAAATGGCCAACAAATTTATTTGTTAAATATGTTTTTGACATGTATTTATTTGTATTTGTTACATTGTTTCAACTGTATGTAGTTTTAACAAAAGTTACAGATATAACTAAATGGTGCTGACTTCTGCGTTTCGCATTGTATTTTGCATTAACTATGTATGTATTTTGCATTACTTATGCAGTAAGGTCATGCTCACACAATGTATTTCAAATAAAGAAAATATAAAATTATCAAAAAGCGTATTAGACAAGTATTTTGGCTATTTTCATACATTTTCAAATACATTTACAGTATTTTTTTCAATGCTACATTTCTATGTATAATATTAACCCATACATTTTAAAATAAATGCATTTTTAAATATATTTGGTTAATATGGTAATATATTTTAAAATACATTTTAGTGTTTGGATTGTATTTCAGCATGGAATGCGATGTTTATGAAATGTATTTTTTAATCTACAAAAATATAGATATATTTTTTTTCCATATGGGTCGGGAACTTTCAAAGTTTTGGGAACCTACACTCCAACGGAAGGAGAAAGCTGCTGTCACCATGGCTACACATATACACTTTGCTTGTCAAGCGATGTTGTAATCACTGTGGAGAAAGTAAAAAAAAAAAAATTGGTAATTTTCGCCACATGCGTATTCTAAATATATTTCTGCATTACATGAAAATGGCCAAAAAATGTATTCCTTAGATATATATTTAAAATGCTTTCATTTGTATTTGTCAAAATATTTTTTTAATTGTATGTAGTTTTAACAAATGTTATAAATATAACTAGCTATACATGAACTGTATGAATGATACTGATTTTGTATTTTGCATTGTACTTTGATCAAACTGAACTTACATCAAACTGCATTTTCACAGTGTATCAGTATCTACAACACTTGCTTTTGCCATGTTAAAGGTCCACTTGCTAATATTTAAAATTAAGATACTGGAATACAAATTCATTTCAAAAGGAATTTCAAACAGTTGTCTAAGTGCATTAGTCAAAGTATTTTGGCTATTTTCATACATTTTTTGAGGTATTTGATAAATATATTTGCATACATTTATTTTTTTTGTAGTACATTTCTATGTGTTATATTTCCCCTTCCCCTTATATTTTGAATCAAATGCATTTTAAAATATATTTCATTAATATGGCAGTATATTCTGAAACACATTTTGGTGTTTGGAATCTATTTCGGCATGGATTGCAATATATTTGAAATGTATTTCAGATAAAAAAAATATATATTTCCATATATTTTTTCCTATATAGGATGACTACTTCTTCTGTTACCATGTTGCACAATCCAAACTCTTCTGAGTGTTAGATTATAGACAGACAACCTGTAGAATTTTCTGATTCAAATTATTAACTTGAAATGCATTGGTCTAGTGTTCTTTGCCTTTTGTTAATATTGAAAGGAGTGTCTATCCACATGATTTGTAGATGTTCCTATATACAACCTCTCCCACTTGGTTGTGGCTCCTTTTCAGACACGTGCTTGCATACATCTTGCAGCCTGCTGATGCTGGATTATCTCAGGGGCTCCGAGTCCCTAAGTGAATCTGAGTCTTATCAATAAATGCACTGCTGATGTTCACTATCTGCTGTTCACCTTCTTAACATGAGGGTGGACTTGAGGCTGCATTTTTTTTGTACATACTTGTTTTTTTTGGACAGCAAATATCTCCATTTTTTCTGATTTTTATTTTTCTAAACCATTTGAGTGCAGCAGATGCCACTTACATTGCCTGAAAATGTCACGACAAATGGACTATTTGAAATGCTCCAAAATTGCTGGGAATAAAATGTCTTTACATTCATTTACATTAAAAGTAAAGAACATTTTTTAAAAAGTAAAGAGATGTTTTATTTGACACGACAATATCAACCAATTAAACCATATCTAACATCACCAGCAATTATTGTCTTTGGGCAAATATACAGAATACTTTTGTATACTGTAGGCTAGCTCTTACTGCAGTGGTGGACTGGAATTTAAATGTATATCCTGTTGAATGTGGGGTCAGCACCAGATTCCATTCCAATCAATTTAACAGTAAAATTGGAACCTATTTCGACATGGATTGCAATGTGTTTGAAATGTATTTCAAATGTATAAAAATATATGTCCATATATTTTTTTTCCATATAGGATGACTACTTCTTGGTTTTACGCAGATGGAAGGCTGGTGGAGTATGTCGAAGCAATGCTTGTCTGGATGTCAGAACAGTCCTGATCACAGGAGCTAATGGGATCGGAAAAGAGGAGTTAGTGGACATGGCTAAAAGAGGTGGTTTATAAAAGTAAAGGTAATAAAACAGTATCTGTAAAATTAATGATTATACTTCAACATTTAAATATAAATTTAAAAACAGAATGTCATTAGGTAAAATATGCCAATAATTAAGGCAAAGCATATGATTCTAAACCTTACAAGACAAACAGCATAGCTTAAAGTGAATATAGCTTTCTTTTTTGGTATAATATTTTATCATTTAAAGCTATAATTATGGAGTTTGTGTAAAAAAAAAAACACCCAAATACACCTATCGTAATGAAATGTGCAGTTTTATGAAATAAAAAGTTTATTTTGTTGAGCTATGAACCACATTAGTGTTTTGGGTTTGTTTGTTTGGGGTTATTTTTGTTTTTACATCCTCCAGATTCACCTAAATTAATTAATTCCAGAAAAAAGGTCTTGTAATTTAATGCAGAGAAAACGCTTAAAGAAACTGAACCTAATTTTTCCATGTTTCTTTTATATCAATTACACTTGCACTTTGAAGTGCATTTCCAGCTGAGCCAGCGTGCTGTGTTGTGAAGAAGTATCTGCCCTGTCCTGATTTACTCTATTTTTGCATATTTGTCACACTAAATGGTTTCAGGTCCTCATACAAAATGTAGTATAAGACAAGACACAGGTTCTAAGTGATCATTTTATTTACTGAAGGAAAACAATTTTGCAACACCTGTATCATGTGAATAAGTAATTGCCTCCCTAAACTTTAACAGCCTTTTACCCTTTAGCAGCTATAGCAACCTTTGGAAGCAACAACTGCAATCACTTTCTATGATTGGAGATCAGTATTTTGCTGTGGAGGAACTTCATCCCATTGTCTTTATTTTATATAAAATTTTATTTCAAGATCTAAAAGAAGTGTCACAAATATGCAAAAACAAAAGTAATCAGGGAGCAAATTCTTTTTCATAGCACTGTATGCCAGGATTGTTCTAGGCAAGGTTTGTTTCACGCACTAATAATTTGCTTGATGAATAGCCAGTAGTCAAAATATGCAGCATTTGATTGTGGATTGTGGCACTACAAAATAACTGAAAAAAATAGTGTCTGTGTGTGAGACTTAGGTAAGCCACACACCACAGCAGAGGAGATCAGGAAGATACATGGAAATGGCAATGTGATGCTGAAGAAGCTGGATCTGGCCTCACTGCACTCTTTCCAGGCCCTAGCAAAAGACATCTGGGAGAATGAGGAAATACTGGACATTCTCATCAAGAATGAAAGTGATAGTTACTAGAGCTTTGCTGCTATCATTCACAATACTTTGATATACTCTATTTTGGAGAGGTTTTGTTCTGACAGCAATAATATACATACATGTCCCACTTGAAGTTTAAAATGTTGTTGTAAAAGTAGTGTCAGAATGTTTTTTTTCCAGAAATGATGTGCCCAAAACAGCAGACGCCTTTGAGATGCAGTTTGGGGTGAATCACCTGGGCCATTTCCTGCTGACCAACCTTCTGGATCAGCTAAAGAGATCCGCTCCCAGCTGTATAATCAGCGTTTCCAGTCTGTTCCACGAAAGTGGTGAAGGCCCCATTCATGTCACAAAATTTTCAAAACTGACATTCAAAACAGTGTCCATTAAGATTTGAAATATCTATATTTCAAAGAAATATCTGGATTTCAGAGACATGAAAATT
>JAILXH010280832.1:23155-35848 GCA_023558415.1 Piaractus mesopotamicus | reverse complement strand
TGCACTGTGTGTGGTGCATTAGCATGTGCATGTTCTTGTTTTTACAAAGCCTGACTATTTCATTTTGATGATGCTCCACTGGACCCTGCCATTGTTTGAACAATAAGGCATCCAGTAGCAACTCTGCTTGTGGTGCTAGCTTTTATTCTGCTCTTAAAACAGAACATGACCTTTTCATTTCATGTCTGCTAAGTGTCGTTGACCCAGTGTCAGTGGTGTTACTATTGATAAGTTTAAAAATAGCGGATGCTTTCAGAAAGAGGTGTTGCGTGTTGCAGTGGATTAGAGCCTTTATCTGCTCCACTATGAAATGCTGCAGCTACATTATGTGACTGATAGTCACAAACAGCTTTTCTGATTTGAAGGTTTGTTACTTGGAGCTTTGCTGTCTAGAGTTGTTGAAAGGTTGTTGCTTTCTCTTGCGATTGCTTAGTTTTGGACTGTGAATAGCTCCTGTTTTCAGCTTTATCCTGTATCTAGATCCTTCTCCACAATGATCTGAGATGGAAACCGTTCGCTAGGAGCTGTAGGCTGGTTAAACAATGGCAGTTCAGTAGTTCATCAACTGAGTTTTGTTTTAGTTAAAGATATATAACGGTGCTCAAAATAATGATGATAAACAACCCAAAAACATTAACAGTTAAAGATTAATTAACAGTTTGAATTAAAAAAAAAAACAATTGATCAAAATACAAAACAGAAGTATTATAGACATCGTTATGTCATTATTGTGTTACTACATATTTATTCAGTTCTAGGAAAAATAGTTTATGTTTATGGAGTTTGAACAACACAACAGTGAATCACTCTGTTGATTATACCCTTTAGCGTATTTACCACCACTTATTGTTCTCCGGGCTTTTGAGCCCTGAGCAAGACAATATACTGCTGGAACATTTGAAATACTGCACTGTGCCAGCTAAGCAGTCATCCTATTGAACTTGATTTCCCTTTGACTAGACTAGGCATATGATTTGAAAAAATATTGTCATAAAAATCAATAAATGCGTTCAGACCATCTTTATTTATCTTATTATTTTTTCAGGAGATGTTTCTGAAAACATTAAGATAATCCACTTGCATTAGGAAGGGAAATAAGTAAAATCTAGTAATTAAGACATTGAGGTGCAGAGAAAATGGGACTATTAACAATTGTGCAAAACCGTGTAAACCACCAAAACTGTCTCCATCAGATAAACAAGGCTTAAAGCGTCCATCTTTGAGAGAGAGGAGAAAAGCTCCACTTTTGTTTCAGATCTGAAAAATTAACCACCGTGCTGTCCTTAAAAGAGCTGAGCTACCACTCGCTTCCCAAATCTTAATCTCAGTCTCACCATAAGATCAAAACACAGCAGTTTTGTGACTCTGTAGCTGAACTGTTTGGCTCTGTGGACTTCAGCCAAAGATGTTTTGAGTTCTTATTAGTGAGTTCTTAATGCATCCATCCTTCTACTGTGAGAAGACAACTCAACACTGTGGGTCTGCAAGGATGTGCAGCTATCAAGAAGCTCTTACTGAGAAAAAGAAACAGACAAAAAGAATAAAATCTGCAACAAAGAAGCTGCTGGTGTTCCCAGAACAATGAATTGTCCACTCCAGAGTCCAGACCTCAACATCACTGAATGTGTTTGGGATCTCTAGGTTTGTGAGAAGCAGAAAATGCAACCGATTTCTAAGACTGAACTTTGGAGGTGTGGAAAAATATCCACGCAGATTGAAAAACCCCTGGAAAGAATTAAAGTGGTTGTAAAGCTGTAAAGGACAGAGACACTAAATACTGAAAAAATAGAAATTATATTCAGTTGTTGAAGCTTCTGCTTTTCTCCTGATGCCAAAAAATGAATTACTTTTTTGAGATTTTGTTTGGAAATTAAATAAATAGTACATTACAAAAATGTTGTACAAACAAAATAACAACAATACAAGAATAATTGGAAGCTTTTTTCAGCATCAGACGACATATTGTTGGTTTTGATATTAAAAGAAATAGATTTTAAAGTAAATTAGTATTTGAGCAGTTTTTGAAAATACCTGAGTTCTTTGAATTATTGAACAATACCAACCTGTTGACAACCACCAAACCCACCCAGTCTTTGATTTATAATAGTTTGTTATTGTTTATAATGACTTTCAAAGAACACCGATTTGATCATAAGGAACCAAAGTCAACAAAATGGTTTTCCTCTCTCTTTTGTTTGGTGAAGGCATGTACGTCTTTTCCTGGACCAAACAAAAGATCAGTTTATTCCTTTAGTTTTGCTTACAGTTTTGCCGGATTCTCCCCTGCTGCAGTGAACAAAGGCTGGGACAGAGTACTGGGATAATGTGACAATGACATCTTCTCACTGACCCACTTATCTTATTACCAAATAATTACCTACTAAAAAAGCTGTTTACATGAAACTGCAAGTATGCAGAAGGAGGTCCACGTCAAATTTCAATCCGGATGGCATTTTACATTTCTATTAGAACATTGGTAGATTTGTACTACTTGTTCACCTTCCCTTTGGTCAGCAGACACATAGTTTCCAGGCTGACTGATCTCTAACATACATATCGGATACGACGCATTTTAGATAAATCATTGCTAACACATAGAATCTGAGTTGGAGTTTGTCCCATATGTTGTCTTATGAGTTTGAGTATGTCATTATTGTGGTTTCTCAAATTTATGTTTAACCCCTTAATTCTAGACTTACCCACATCCGAGTTAGCACTGTTATTAGACTTGAAGCGTAATATTCAGTAACTACTATTAATTATTCTGTAACCACCATGAAACTCATGCAAAAGTCTTGCAGTCATGATAGTGAGGAATGGGCCTGTCCGCAGATCCTTGGAGGTGAAAAGGTTAACAGATAAATCTTTCTCAGGCTAGCTCAGTCTTCACTGATTAAGAATCCTTAGCATGCTTTGTTTACCTGCTTTCAGGATTACGCCATTATCATTTACCCAGGCTGAACCTATTCCTGACAAAGTGAATCATTCTAACCAGCTTTTATTGACTGTTGCCTACATTATCAATCAAGTTCTATGGATCCACTATATGGACCTGTACTGTGCAGGTCTGTATCAAACATAACAGGTTTATTTATAGAGCACTTTTCAAAGTGCTTTACATACAGACAGGTGATAAAGCGTAACAGTAATAAAAGAAACTATGAGTATTCATTTATAATCATATAAGACAACAACACATCAAAAATTAAAAGGATAAATAAAACAGAGACACAGAATTTACATTTTACTATGTAAAGCGAAATTACAAGTAAAGCAGTAAAACTGTATTGAGTCACCTTCAGCTCCAGAGTTACCTCATTCTTACTCTGCTTGTTTTTGTTTGTTTTTTTTGCCTGTCGAATCTGCATATAAGGCAAATAAACAAGCACAGTGATCTGCGTGTGCATCGCGTGCAGCAGGGCTCACTGGCCGCAACACAACGTCACCTCCACGTTATCGCCGTATAGTACGTGCAGCTCAATCACAAGCGTGCCGCTTTCCACGTCCAGCCAATCAGAGCGCCGCCTGGGGATATTATAATAACCGGCTTACGGCGCCGTGCGGGACTGTCAACACACTGGACACTGGTCACTCAGAGGAGAGACATGAACACTCACTCCAGCTTCACATTAGGAAGATGAGCTGTGGATAAAGATTACTTCATTCACTCACCGTGAACTTACTTTTCTTAAGACTCCAGCGACGGCTGTGATGCCCTGTTAGGTGATTTCATCTTAACGAAGGACTAAGAAGGCATTTTAATCGATTCTACGAGCAGAAAGAAGGGATCCTCTTCACCTCTTTACCTCCAACCTGCACACCATGGAGTCTAACAGACAGGTAATAACAGACTAATAGCGCTGTGAGGAGTCTGCAGGTAGTTTCCACGAGGCTTCTGCTGTGCTTTTTACTGTCCATTCAATGCTGCATGACACTTATGGTGGTAGATAGTAGATACTAGATCCTTTAATAATAGGTATAAAACACACTGAGATAGACTTGTATGCTTATTTTCTATTATGTTTAATTCATCAGATCATTGGTCACGTCATCACTTTAGTTATCAGTCTACATTTGTATGCCAAATCTTAAACATCCCAGGTCAAATTATATGATTAATTAAATGATTATATGATCAATTAATTAAAATCAATTCAATTGATTTTCTAAGTGAAAAGGAAATCATTTTAGTGCACAGTTTTCTTTTAATTTGCTTTCAATTTTTTTCAAACAAATTTAAAAAAAATATAACAAAATATAAAATGGGGCATCATTTTTTGGCACATTTTTTTCCCTTTTTGAATATAAATTCAGTAAATTAACATTAATTGGGCATTAAAATGTGCAATAGTGTGTTCTCCGGAGAGGAAATGTTAACTTACTTTCCCTTTGAAAACGTGATTTGACCATGGCGTGTATTTATTTGTTAGTTTGCTTGTTTTTGAATTGTTAGCTCATTATATTTTAACAATTTAGAGTTTTAACAATATCTAATCTCTAACATTTATCAGCAGAAGGAAGGGAACCTAAGAAGCATCTTGATTATGGGCTGTTTATACTATGTTTTACATAAACAACAGAAATGTGTCCTCTGATGAGGATAGCATATGAAAATCGAACTCTCCAAAACGAACCCATTCATATTAAACAAATACTGATAAGCGGACTTAGTCACCCAGCTGCTACTATTGCCTATCATACATCAGGGCTTCTTTTAAACTGATCAGATTTAGAACGTTTACTGAATCCAGACTGATGTGTGTAAATGTAAAGGGATTCAGACATTTACCAGCATCTTTTATTATATCACTCATCTTTCAATACCGTACCATAGATTTTAATGAATTAATTCTGCACTTTATTATTCAGTTTAATTTTCCTCATCCTTTAGACCACAAGAGCTTGTTTAGTCTGCCATAGTAGGCCCGCACCTAAAATACATATAAATGCTTATATCACGCGATACACTCTTTAATCTTTATGCCAAACCTTCGGAGTTGATCACACGTGACTGAAATGTTACACCACACCTTTGTACCTGAATCACTAAGCAGTGAACAGTCTGGTTGTGTCCTGTAACAAAATAGCCTGTTTAATCAAGCAACTGCACAACCGTTCCCCAGTGGAGTGATTCAGCCACCGTGAAGAAACCACAGAAAGAAATGATCAAATAACAGATTGACAGTAACAAGTATTTATTTAAAGTTACTTCAGCTGCCAAAATTGTAGGTGCTGAAAGTGAAGTTTGAAGTCAGTTTACAAATTCAGACTTTTTTGAGTTTCCACTTAGTGAAGAAATTTTATGCAGCTCACTTAATATAAAGGGAAAATTTAAGGCCAGAATTCACTGAGGATGTGTTTTAAGTAACCACAGGCCCTTGAGTGTTAAAGAGTTAAACAGGGAGCACTCGGAAGTGTGACATACTCTTCTTCTCTAGGCCTACGTGCAATTTTAATGTGCTTCTTGCCTCCCGTAGCCCTGAAATGTAATGTTTTTGGTCACTGTGTCCCTAAGAGAGTCAGGAGAGGCTGCTGCTCTAGAGTGTTTAGTAGAGAGGTAAAGAAACACGCTGCTATGGATCATTTCAAGGCCACATACGTCTGTCAGAGAGGCAAGAGGGCCTTGGAGTCACAGAAAGTCTCTTGAGAGTATCGAGCTATCCCAATGATCCCGTATGACCTGTCCTGAAGCATAAGGAGTAGGGAGCACCATGAAATCTAGAAGACTATAAACAAGATTTACTGATTCAATCAGTTGTACAGCAGACACTGTCACTGAGGTCTCCACCCATACAGCATTGTGATGATGCACTCATTTGAGAAAAACACATTGTGATCAAGTTCTCCATTAAAACAGGGTGAAAGGTCTATGTGCTTGAAGCTGGTGAGGACATACTTGCATAATGATTCATTTATTATTTTTTGGCACTGAGCGTGATTGACTAAGAGTTGACAGGTCTGAACATGATTGCCATGGACAATAGCGAAGCCATAGTTAGCATGACGTAGCAGATGCTATCTGTCAGGCTCCATGTCCCCGAGCAGCCTGGCTAAAGAAAGGCGTGTCTGCAAATAAGTAACAGCCCTACAATGGACAGAAACCGATTACAACCCTATTAAAAGGTCCATGATGTAACCTGCTCTAAGCTGGAGGATGCCAATGCGGTTTGCATCCTGGGAAGGGTTTATGTGCTATGTCTATATCTTTCTGTGGCTCCTACCTATGATTGCTTGGCCTCTTAATGAAAGGCTTCATCAATCAGGTTTATTGCAGAATGCCATTTGGTATGATTGCTTGAACAACAGCCTTCTGACCTTCGTGTAATTTAATTAAGGTGCTGTGAAATGTGTTTTTAGGAACACTGTTTTTGAATGTGTACCAGTGTGTAAAGATCTTACCATTAAATGCTAACACTATGGCATATGTCAACAACAACCGGTATTGGTAGCATGACACTGTTATCACATCTTGACACCCTGAATTGGAAGAACTGAAATCAAATCGAATCATGAGGTGCCTACAAATTGCCGCCTCTATTGTTGTTCATCACACTTTGCCGCCTAAAAGTCTAATGTCTAATCAAGATCCCACCAGCTTTCTCTCCCATCATCTTAGTAACCCCTTAAATGGCCAAGGCCCACTGGTGGGCCCAGAGTTTTATTACACACTTCTATGACCTAAGAGTAGCTCTGACAGTTTGCACTGAAATCCCTGTAGTTACTGAATAATAACCCTTAGTATGTCATAAGCCTGAGATTTTAGGGGTCAAATATTTAATATTAAACATTATGACATCTGTCATGACAGTTACCGATAATGGTAAAATAACACTGTTATATTACTAAACAAAATGACAACTTGTAACAGCTTATGACATCTGACACACCAGTAACAGTACTACGGTAACATGCCAAATGCTGACAATAGTAAAAAAAAAAAATTTAAAATATGCATATGGCATAAGCATATTATTATACACAACAACTGTCATGGCAATAGTTGCTCATGATAACATGATATTGTTATATCTTTGAATATAAAGTATATTTAAAATTATAATGCTTGTCATAACATGTTTATGACACTTGTTTATGATGCTGCCATAAAGGAGCTGTCATGAAATCTGTCATAAAAGATATGCCAACTAGTGCAATAATTAGCATGTGACATATGCTGTCATGACATCAAACATTATGACAATTACCAGAAACTGTAACATGAAACTTGTATAGTAATGAGCATAATGGACATCTGTCCAAACTTAGCATTTGTCATACTTTTTCATGTATTTGTCATTAACAAGTACTGTTAGCTGCTCACTTTTAAATCTACTGGCCTGTTTCACCTTCTATTAGGACCAAACTAAAATCTAAAAGAAAAAAAGAAAACAAAACTATATTTTATTTGATCTTTTTTGCTCGTGTCACTTATTGTGTACAGTATACACCAATCAGCCATAACATTAAAACATCTTCGTTGTTTCTACATCCATTATTTGTTTTATTAGCTCCACGTATCATATAGTTGCACTTTGTAGTTCTACAATTATGGTCTGTAGACCATCTGTTTGTCTGCACACTTTGTTAGCCCCCTATACCCTGTTCTTCAATGGCTAGGACCCCCACAGAACCAACACAGAGCAGGTATAATTTAGGTGGTGGATCATTCTCAGCACTGCGGTAACACTGATGTGATAGTGTGTGTTGCGCTGGTATGAGTGGTCCACGAACCAAAACTACCTAGCCAACAGCATGCTGTGACCACTGATAAACTGACAAAATGACCAGCACAAACTGTGCAGCAATAGATGAGCTACTGTCTCTGACTTTACACCAGCAAAGTAGGTGTGTCTAAAAGAGTGGACTGTGTCTGACCTACTCATACCAGCACAACACACACTAACACGCCACCACCGCATCAGTGTCACTGCAGTGCTGAGAATGATCCACCACCCAAATCATACCTGCTCTGTGGTGGTCCTGTGGGGGTCTTGACAATTGAAGAACAGGGTTCAAGGGGGCTAAGAAACTATGCAGACAAACAGATGGACTACAGTCTGTAATTGTAGAACTACAAAGTGCTCCTATTAATAAGTGGAGTGTAAAAACAAGGAGGTATTTTTAATGTTATGGCTGATTGATGTTGCTAACAGCATTTTTAGTTCTTGTTTTCTTTAGAAATGTTGGGTAATATTTAATTTAAAAATGATTAAATGATTAAAAATCCATTATGACGTTTTGGCAATCGATCCAGAATCTTTCTAAAGAGAATCTCCAACAAAGATTCCACCCCTACACAGCATGTCCAGGCCAGTGCATGTCCGTTAGGCCCTCCTCACCAAAACATGTACCTGCGGAGAAGCGCGGCATGCGTTACGTAAAGGCTTAGTGTTGTGTGTGTGGACTGAGGTAAGAATAAACAGTGCATGTGTGAGTTCAGCTACTCTCAGATCCTAATAATTAGATTACACTGAGAGAATGACAGGGCTTCCCCATTAACAGAAGCAGCCTCAAGCATCACTGAGGAATAATACGTAACCTTGTCTAGCAGTAACATTGAACTCAGTGCCCTTTGTTTATTGTGTATTATCAAAGCGGATGTTGGAACATTTTGCACACTTGTGTAGTTGGCAGTTTTACTTCTACCATCCACACGCAACCTACTACACTCACATACACTGTGAACGCTGATTTGTTCAGTTCACTTTGATGGTTTATCAAAAAAAGATGCCCTTACATAGACCTTCAAACAAGTCTCACAACTACATCACTTACATATGAGTTCCATACTGGCTGAGTAATTTATAGAAGTTCATGAAGTACAAGGTTACATGATCAATAACACAATTATAAACCTGCAATTAAACTGCACTTAATCCAGTACATGTGTGTTCAGACACGTGTGTTCATGTTTATGGATGCCAGACGGGTACAATAATGAGTCATTCAAAATGGTATATTTACATTAGCAGTCTAGTCATGTTATTTGTCTTAAAAACAGACTGAAGTGATTCCTTTTCTGTTTTGTGTCTATGCAGCATGTGACGGTGCAGCTGATGGTGGCTGTTGGCACAGCGGTCATTGGCTCCTTACAGTTCGGCTACAACACGGGCGTTATCAATGCGCCTCAGAAGGTGAGTGCAGCACTTCAGACATTACAGACTGGATGCATCCTACTGGGCTTAGAATTGTAATTCAAGATTTCTTTCAAAGACTTAGAGGTAGAAAGAGTCAAGATCTTTAGTTGACATTTAGGTATCATTAGTTCTACCATTCAACATCTGGATCTATATCCAGTGTCAGTGAGGAACTAAATGGGGTGAACCTGACTGGCTGTGTACAAGTGAAGGAAAAGACAGCCTTGTCTTTGAATGATGATCTCTTTTTTCAATGCAACTTCAATGCTGTTATGTGTAATCTCTATATACTATATAACCCCATAATATCCCTGTAGTTTGTGTAAGACAAGCTCAACGTGCCCTTCCTGTTTTTCCTGTTAAGATTAATTTGTGAGGAGCACGGCCTAATAATAGACAAACACTACCCCCACTAGAGGTCCTTATCAGGTTATGTTCAAAGTCTATTTTCCACCCCCTATATGGAAATCCAGCTCCAATGCAGGACATAAAGGAGTCTGATATTGTATAGACTGATTTATAACTTCTTGTTAAAATTATACACTATCAGCTGGAATATGACTGAGACGGTAGTGTAGAAATGGGCAAATCACAGTGGCATATTTGCTATTTAACAACATGTTTTACTTTGAACTGCAAGAGCCCACATATGGGTCCAAACCTAAATTCCTTACTGTCATAGCTACATTCAGTGGCCCCCAAAAGTATTTGGATACTCGTCCCACAATTAGTTAGTTCATTGTGTTGGGAAACAAAATGTCAAGTGCCAGTTATGCTGAACAGATCCTTCCAAGACGAATTTCTTTTTGGCAAAAGTATTCTTTCAAAAGGCAACTAGTGTGTGTCAGATCGTTAACGTTCAACTCTTTAACAGGCCAGGCCCTGCTGGCGGGCCAGAAGTTTTATTACACACTTCTATAACTAAGAATAGCTCAACCAGTTTGCATTGAAGTCCCTGTAGTTACTGAGTAATACGTATTAGTAAGTATAATTAGGCTGGGATTTTAAAAGGTTAAGCAATTCTTCTGCAGAAATGCACAAAATGCCTTTGTGCACTTCTGAGTTCATGAACCCATCAATGAAGAGAAGCTCACCAACACCACTGTAGGAAAGACAAACTCCAATATTTGATTTTTCCATCTAGGTGCTCTACAGTAGTCTTAACCAGTCTGGTTGGAAACCTCCTCTAAGCTTTCTTCACACAAACTGTCTACTGTCAGTCTGATGTTGTGCTAAAAGTGTTTTTTTCTGAAACAAATATTTTGTTAAACATTTTATGAAGTAATCAACATAACCTCAAACAAAGTTTACCAATGGTTAAAGATGCAGTGTGTAAGATTTAGGGGGATCTATTAGCAGAAATGAAATATAGTATACAAAACCATATTTTCATTAGTGTATCATCACCTGTAACTATGAGTACTTGTGTTTTTATTATCTTAGAAATTCTACTACATGCTTGGAAAGGGAGGAGTATTCAGTTGGTTGCAATCTTACACACCACACCTTTAAATTGCCCAAATACGTAACTTACATAATTGTTTAATAGTAGTTACTACATAATTCAATAGCTAATTAATAAGAGATTGATAATTTAGTCGTGTTGGTTGTGCCAGCTCACATTAATCTTAATCCTACACTAAAATGACTTTTCAGTGGGGAATAACTGTTGAAATTACAAATTAATTCAAGACTAAACAATGACGTGGCCTCTAGAATTTAAAGTGCTAATTATTTTGTTTTCACACAAATGACACTTTAAATTCCACAGCCTGTATTACTTCACTGAATCTGAAAGGTGTGTATATTAGGCTCTTAAGGAGCAGAGATTTGGCTTCAGAGGTACAAAGAGATAAAGAGTTGAGGTGATGGCGTAAATCAAGGAGCTACTGAGGAGACGTGCACAGATCCACACTGCAAATACATGGAGATTAAGATTAGGGTTGTTTTAGGGTGTCTAAGCACTCCCTGGTACAGGAACAGCTTGTTTGGGATAGGTGTTGGCAAGAGTTCTTTAGCTCAAGGCCTCTGATGCTACATTATCACTACTGAAACTCTAGACAAACTGCCTAATGCCCTCTTGTGACCTGTGAACTACCATCGAAGGTCACAGACAGGAAAGCTGTAAGATACAGCTATATTACCTATTATCTTGCTGTGTTTATAAGGCTTTAGTGAATAGATTGTTGGAAAGGACAACCTTCAGGCCATATGGTGGCAGCATGTAACTCTGTTCCGAGTCTATGCAGTGGTACCATTGTGCAGTTTGATATCACTTTTATAGTCTTATCCTCTGTCTCACATCACTTTTATGAATTAAAAAAATGAAAGTAGTCAAGTTCTAATCTGACACTGATAAACACATATCAGTGTCAGATATACTCTCTAAAAATTAGACCACTTTGTAGGCGTCAGTGTCACCCTGACCCGTGATTAGCAACACTACAGTAAGAACGTTCCCTATGTCCTGCTAATGTGTAGTCTTGCTCCCTCTGCTGGTTCAACACAGTAATCTCAGAGCATAGTGAAAGTTTTGATGCTATTCAACAGGGGTATCTGGACACCTGGAGTTTCGTCATCCTGCAGATTTTGGTGTAGTCCTAATCTAACACAAATTATCCAGTTGCTCAAGGCCCTCAGAAGCATCTGACTAAAATGACAATATGTTTCATTCTGCAGAACTGTGGGCCCAGTACAGATATAGATATAATTCCTTAGCTAGAAAACAGCTAGAAAAATGTGAAATGCCTCTCTTTCTGTGAGGTACTTACAGCATCTATAGCATTCCTCACATGCTGACTTTACTAAAATATGGGGAAATGTGTGGAATTTAGTCAAAGGCACACTCCATCCAAAATGAAAAAAATCACCATTGCTATATGTGTTATTAAAATTCTTATTCACATGCTGCAGTAGTCTCTTCAGTTATATTTTCCTATTGAAAGACCAAGACAACCTTCTGATGATTTATCTTTCAGGTGGGACAAGCTACTGCTTTGTGGTGGATTTTTAGGGGCTGTTTGAATTTGTTTTTTTTTCTGGTAAATGCAGAAGGAAGGCAGATAGCTTATGTTATTGTCAGGAAGCCAAATATCCTATAGTGACCATGTAACTGTAGTAGTAAATCTTCAAATCATTAGTACAATGGAGAGAATGGACTAGTCAAATGCCAAAAATCATCTGTCAAATGACAGGGACAGCAAAAGTTAGCAAGGTAGCTGACTTTCAAGTTGTCTTACATCATTTTGGTTTCTCTTCTCTTTCCTTTGGCTTCATTTTTTTGCTGAATAAAGATAGAATCAGTGTTTTCTTTGTGATTTTGTTGGACGACTGAGGTAAGAGTTACACTAAATCTAGGCTGGTTGTATTTATTAGCCTATGAATCAGTGGCTTGGTTAGCAGTCAGGACTGGTTGGCACCACAGGGATTACCAATGTTTGCATAGTGCATGCTGAGGACCATTGATAAAACATGAAACATGAAACTCTCCTGTCAAATCCATGAGGCTGAGGGTAGTAATGTTAAGTTAAGAAGTATTATACTTTAATAATACTTG
>JAILXH010280822.1:49342-59751 GCA_023558415.1 Piaractus mesopotamicus | reverse complement strand
TATATATATATATATATATATATATGTATATTTAGGGGGAAATGTTAGACTTTGAGATTACTGCTTTACTAACCACTGAAGTCTTCCTAATCATTCTTCAACTGATTTGACTGCAGACATTTTTCCACTGCATTTAGCCCTAAGTGATACAGCCATTTTTTTCCTAACATGTTGAATGATTGTTCGATTTTGAAAATGAGACTCCTTAATTCTATTGACAAATGGTGTCATGTTGCTTGATCAATGATAACCATTCCAGTTAAATTGCTAATCCTTGACATGTGAAAATGGTCACCATAAAGATATAGTGAAATTGGTTTGCTCAGAAGCATACAGTCTTCTGAGGGCCATTTCACACAAATGTCTTTGGCTCTCAGCAGCCTCCACCCAGGATCAAAGAAAACAAGTCATCCGTTTTATGGCCACAGGTTCCTCCTATATGTTTTTCCCCTTTCTTAAAGCGATGCCTTATTTAGCTTGTCGGATTTTCCAAATAAATGCAATCACTGGGTTTATGGAAAAATGGATAAAAATGAGATTGTAAGATATTGATCCTGGTGTGGGGAGGGCTAGGAAAAAACAGGCCTCATCTATATAGGGAGAAAAATGAAGCAATAATTCAGGCCGGCATCGAACACCCTGCCACGGAGCCTATCGATTCCCATCCACAGCATATGAGATCACACCTGAGTGAGAGAGAGCTCTGGGGAAAAGAGAGAGAGAACGCAGAGAGAGAGAGAGAAAGAGAGAGTGTCTGCCATTCCCTAACATGTACAGAACATTACCACCCTGACATTAACAGCTCTGTACAAAGCCCACAAGTGCCTGTTAAAAGGTTCCGCTAAAGACCAATTACCCAGCATGCCTCTCTGCTCTGTCAGTCAGGGATACAGCTGGAGCACTGCAGGTCTAAATGTGGTCAGCTGACTCAATTCACTACCAGCAGCTCATAGCTATTGGCTGGACTTTAGAACTAGCATGCCGCTAAGGTTGTAAGAACGAGACATGTGCTTTATGCCAGTCTGCCTTTTGATACCTCTAAGAGATTCACATAGGGCCCTGGGTCAGTCCCTGGTTTAGTGAAGGGTTAATGCTTTGATTGGACTAGTCCTGACAGTGTTCAGAGTGTTATCTTTAGGGGGGAGTTTTTCCTATGTCCTTTCTTCTCTCCTTCCCCCCCACCCATCTACCCCTGCAGGGCTCTAGTTATTATTGTGAAATATGAAACGATCTGGCTCTGCCTTCATGAAATTTCAATGAGCATTGATCTGTGTGATTGCACGGAATCCTTCAAGCAGTGGTAGTTGTTCATTTATTTATTTATCGTTGATATGTTTTACTCGTTCTAATTCCATCTTCTGCAAAAGCAGCAAGCATGGACTGTTAATATGTCAGTGGCTTTCGGTCCAAGGAAACAGCTTCATCCCTCGCCACTTTGTCAGGTCAGGTGGCAGAAAATTCAATTTGAGGATCATTGAGGCACCAACCCCCAGTAAGCAGCGGCTCTATATTTGCCTATATTGATTATATCGTGTAAACATAATGAGATGGCATAGTATACTCAAGATATTCTTTTCTACATTGATTCAGTATATTTGGTTTCAACGTTAGAGTTATTACTTATGACATCACACATAACCTTATTATCCGCCCTCTCTTGAGTGGAACCGGAGAAGGGGGAGTAATACTCTATGCGCCAGTCTTTTATGTATGTCGGTGAATATTCGGTACCATCATTTGTTATTTTGGTGTACGAGCCACTCGAGCGGCCACATATCTCAAGTTCCTCAGTTTTAATGTATGAAAGTCAACAAGAAAACCAGGCAGTTAAAAGATGTGCCATAGTTCTTTGGTTTGTGTGGTTTGTGAAACACTGTTTCCCTCACAGAGGACCGTAAAAAGGGACCGGACATAGTTGAACCCAAGGGATCTGACTTCCCTGTCTGAGATGACGGCTGTTTGAGAGAGTACTGTTTGTTTAAGACTTGTGATGTGGCTCAATCTATGATCTTCCACAGAAGCTCTTTCTCCATCTGCTGTGCTGAGCCATTTGCTTTCTTTGGGTAGTATAAATATTATCTCCTGTTGTCGCTACTTGTCGCTGAAAACATTTTTGACACTTACCAGAACCTTATTGACTTTGTCTATGAAGTGCTTGCATCATCACTTTCACTGGGTGTGAAAGTATAGTGGAGGTTGCCAAATAAGGAACATCATATTCCTGCTCTTTGTTTTACTGCCCAATATTACACTCATGCCATGCTCTCTCTCTCTCTCTCACTCTCTCTGGCTATCTCTCACTCCTTCCCCGCTCTCAGTAAGATTGCATTATCTGCCTGGCTGGTGAGGAGATTGTACAGAATGTGGAAATCAATAGCAATGAGGGGGAGTAAACATGTGCAGATGTCTGGGAGGGCAGCAGAGTACAGTTTAGCCAGAGATCTCTCCCATCCATCTCTATATCAGCACATTAACACAACTCCTCCAGCACTGGGGTCCTGCCTCATTACACTAGCTTTGTGCTTCTCTTAAAGGAGATATATACTCTCAGTGCTGGCCCTCACACACTTTGCATCAGCTACCACTTCATTATCCATTCTATCTCTAGAGACTTTAGCCTCCGCAAACCCAAGGCCAGCCATTCTGATGCTTTTAAGCACATTTGTGAGGCTACTGCCACAGATAAGGGCCATATAACAAAACGGGGACAAGCATGCTCGAAACATACTACCCTGAAGAGTCTTAACCCAGTTTTATCATCAGCGATGCATTCAGAGACTTTGCCAGTGTCTCCTTTAACTCATTAAAGTAGGAAATCCACCAATTTTCTAAGAGTGGTTTCACTCACAGTGGTTTGGTGCACTGTAGAGAAACCTACTGATTGAGATTTCTCTACAATGGTGGCAGTAGGAACCAGGGATCCAGTGTCGACAAGACCAATACAACCATGATACTGGACTTTTAAAGGAGAAATGTAAATTAAATGTTAAAAATTGCCACTTTTTGCCTCTGTAGTAAGAGCTTAATAAACATAACAAAAACTAGAACCAGATGTGCTTGCTTAGGTTTGGACTAACAGCTCAGTAAATCTCCTGGAGTGTGGTTTGACACTCCTTTTCCGAAAGCTACATGACTTTTCCTAATCTAGTATTCGGTTGAGGCCCCTTAGATTCACTCTTGACCCAATAAATGGCTATTGCCCCTTCTAAACACAGCCCAGCTATTCATTCAGCCTCTGTCTCTATTCATTCTCCACTATACATTTATTCCTTCGTGGTGAACTCCCATACACTAGCGCTCCCACATATCGTACGACCCACCCAGGCTCTGCTGCATTCTGATCCCTGGACCACACTTCCACCTCCCCGGCTTGAACCTCCAGCAGGCCTGATTACAGGAAGTCTATTTAGATATGATGTATTGTCAGCCCCAGGGTGGCTTTGCATCATTCTGTCACATTCGGCTGTTTTTGTTGTTCTTTCCCTGGACGATAGCTGTGCTCTGCTCTCCATCATGGCTCAGGATTGTTTTAACAGTTTTTATTCTGGCTCCTTAAGTAAACACTTGGTCAATCACAAGCCCGACCGAGCGGCTGTGCCGGTGCGTTCCACGGCCTTAATGCTGGGGCTCAGTCAAGGAGTCATTTTGATCTGCACTATGTCAGTAATGGAGACCTGCTGAACACTGTTAGCTGCTGTTAGCTGCTATTGCAACAGGAGCATACATTACTGAACTTCATGAGTGAGGCCGTGACTCTAAATGCATTACCAATGTACCCCTACACCAAAAAACTATCAGTTTTGGTCAACTTTGAGTGCTCTAGGCCTGGTCCTGGAGAGTTAGTCTCCAGCAGAGTTTAGTTCTAGACCTAATCTTAAAACTCTTTGCTTTAATATTAATTGTTAATATGTGTTAATAATTAATTAACTCCAGCCATGCTGGAGTCTGTGCACTTGTACCACACACTACAATGCCACAACCATTTTAGTGGCACTGTTGTGCTAAGAATTGTCTACTATTGATATAATCAGGTCAGTGGTGGTCCTGACATGGTGCCCTTTCGTTGTTGGACAAGATAGAGGTGGGCTGACAAACAACAACAGTCAGTTATTGTATGCCTACAAAGTTCACCTATATGAGTATGTTGATAAATTGCCCAGCAACTGTAGGTATAAGTAGGTATGCTTAATAACCTCACAACTCAGCGTAGATGCCACCGAAGCTAGCCTCATCCAGTGTGATTGATTTGGACGCAAACTCTATAGGACCATTGCTGTCCAGACACAGGTATGGAGACACTTGATCTAGCTTGTCAGGTTGAGAGCCATTTGCTCACTCCACTTTTACTCCCATTAAGCGCTAGCTCCCACCTGCTGCTTGGAGGCCTTCCTGCTCTGTAATGAGGAGCATTGATCAGCAGGCAACATTAACTCATGTCTATCCTGCTCCCCAGCGGAAGGAGGGCCAAGCTGGGCACATCTTGTGTGCAGGGCTCCAGGGGCTTGGTTCTGTCTGGGCCCTCTGCCATCTGACTGCACTCCACCACACTGAGAGGCTGCCCACAGTCTGTCCTCTCAGCTGTGGAGCTGAGGGGGAGCTGGGTTAGCTCCCTCAGGAAACGGCCAGGCTGCGGCCTACAGGGCGAACAGAAGGGAGGCTGGGAGAGAAGAGGGAGAGTGTATGTTAGAGAAAGAGAAAGAGAGAGAGAGAGAGAGACAGCTCAGTTCGTCCCTGTTCCTTGTGCCTTGCACCCAGCTTCACCAGAACAATTAACTGCAGGCTAAAAGAGTCCGCTTTCTTGAGTGCTATTTTTTGCTCCATCTTCTGTTGTGTGCAAGAGTCAGTGCTGCAGGCAAGAGAGACAGTCAGAATGAGAGAGAGAGAGAGAGACTGAGCAAACGAAAATGTGGGTTGCTCAAGGCTATGGGCCTTTGCTCTATAATGCCAACTACCCAAATCCCATTTTATTTATTTCAATGTTTGAATATTAATGTTGAATCTTGGCCTATTCAACCACTTCCTCTCGACTCTGAATACATTACATACATTATTACATCAGCCCCCACAGCTATCCACCTCCTGCAATATTCACACTAGTCCTCTAATTGCCTCTGTTAAGTGCTGATCGCTGTGTGTATGTGTGTGTGTGTCCAGACTGAAGAAAAAAGCCACACGCGCAGATCCCTCTGTCATATCCGACAACCTTTTTATTAAGCGCTAAAGCTGCCGCTGGAGAGATTCATCACTGTAAATCAAAGACCCACCAGTGGGAAGCCAGAGACTGAGAGAGAATCATTTGTTTCCTTTTTGCTGGCTTTTTTTTTTTTTAAGTAAAATGACCAGACAGCATTGTTTACCGGGTAGCCCCTGTGTGAGGAAATGTCACGAATAAAGTTCAGAATGACTGACTAAGATATTTACCATTATATGCACAATTATTTGCTTTAAAAAAAACACTTTTTTCTTTCGTAATCTTGCTCTTGCTCAACTCTCTACTACATTATCCTTCTGTCAGTGCTTTTGCTACTTTTCTAGTGAAGCAAAGCGGACCTCTGTGCGAGTGTGGCCCTGGAGGGCGAGTGTTTAGCACCACAACAGACAAACACACAAATAAACACAGCAGGCTGATAGGGGGAGAAAGGCCCATTGTCTCAGCGCAAAAGTCCCCCTCAGTCCAGGGAGGTTAGGAAAACAGTGCACTGAGCGCCGTGTGGTCCGGCCGCACAGGATGTTTGGCCCTATCGCCTAGATCAGGTTCCTATTTCAATATTATGTTATTGCTGTGTCCTCAGAGAGGGTCCATGAAGCTGTCCCTGGGCCTTCATGGAATGGGCTCTGGAGGTGCTGCCTCTACAGAAATGAAAACTTTAATTGAATTATTTGCTCATAACTTAGGCCTATATATTTGGTTTGCAGATTAACGGTGCTTATGTGTCAAACAGGGTTGAGATTTTCAAACCAGCATTATTTGTTTTTGGACTTTGCACCATTTGAGGACACGACTCATTCAAAAAAGCCCTCATTCATGGGCTTGCGTGAAGGAGTATTTAGTGATTCCATTTCAATACTTCCTTTAACCTGCCCTCACCAACTTTGGCTCACTATGCAGAAGTGCATCACACCAGTGTTACACAAGTGTCCACTTGCAGTAGCAATGGATTAGGGGACAGCGAAGAGAGCAAGTGAGAAATGACACTGAGAAATCTGAACATAACATACATATATTTTGTGAATGTTTGCTTTTTCTGGATAAAAACTTTGGCTGTGGTGGATCGTGTAGGCTGTGTAGCCTTTAGCTTGCCAACTAGCATGTTAGCAGAGTAGTGTATGAAGTTATATCAGCACTCTTGGTTAACAAATTAATTAGTTTGCTCTATGAATTCCAGTTTGAACATAGCAAATCAACTGTTATAGTTTTAAAATGCACTTTGTAAGCTCTTTTTGTTAAAACTGAAAGAAGGAGCATCACTGAGTCAGGAGAAAAAACAGGCTAAAATATGATGTGTGTGTGCGCTGCTGCCAGCCACCCTGTAAAGCCTGAAATAATAATTTAAACATTAGATGTGTCAGGTCGGATTTCGCAGGAGTCTTTCAGACCACATCATATGTCTTTACATACTAATGTCACGCCCACAGACTCAAAAAGAAGATCTGGCTTGATGTTTAGGTCTCAGTGCAAAATCAGCAACACATTCACTCACATCCTCGGAAGACACGTCCTTCACCAAGTTAGACTTTCGACGCACTCACAATCATCAGATTTATCCGGGAGGGTCTGAAGCACAACCAGTGTTACAAAATGTTCTTACATGTTACATGCAAGTACATATTTCCACTAGAGAGATCTCTAAATCTCAAAACCTTACATAGTGTAGCTTTAAGTATTTTAAAGCACTTTCTTATGAACTGGCCATTTTTAAGGGGTTTGTGAAAGGGATTACACCAGATTACAGTGATTTATGGGCAAGTTTTGCCAATTTTGTCACTTGTGTTTACTGTTTTCTTGCCACTCCGATGGCTCATCTAATACACTTCACTTAAGTTAAGAAAGTAATAGAAAGGCCCTTAAAGTGCAACAGGGATCCCCCCAAAGGGGAAATGGCCAGGCCAAGCAGGTAAGGGCATATCACAATGAGTGTTCTTGTTATATGTGGTCACTTTGGCAAGTTGATTGTGAATTGTGAATTGTTTTATCTTTGTTGCATGCATGTTCCTTCCATGTGTTTGACATTTAGGGTGCAGTTTTGTACATGGATTTTGTCTGGAATTGTCCTTAATAATACAAGCAAACTGTCTTGCAGTTAAAAAAATGTGATGTTTTCTTGTTTGATAAGAGCTGCATCAGATTAGTCATTAACTGCTATACAGCTGCTGTGTATGGAGTGAAGAAGAGAAGTCTGTGCCTGCCGACAGGTAATTAGAGTTTAAGGATTTCCTCTTTACATCAGGCTAAAGGTAAATTTTTAACAAAATCCTAGAGGTCCGTGAAAATATTACCTGGTGTGCCATCAAAGAGCTGTGTGGGTGCCGTGATCCTGACAGCGAGCGGGTGCTTTTACACAGGCTGAGCTGCCATGCGAAGGCCAATGTCTGATTGAAGATGCTGTGAGAGAGCTTGCTGCAGAGATAGCAGAAATGAACTGTTAGGAGCCATACACATTGATTGCCGAGGCTCTGTTTTATTCATAAAGCGCTGCCCAGGGCCTCCACACTAGCTGGCAGTTGATGCGCTGAGTGTATTAATACAAAGGTGTTTTTCTGCTCACTGGTCTGAGAACATTGCTCTTTTGATGCTGTATTCATGTTTTTGTCATATTTCTTTCTCCATGCATTTTTATTTTTGCCGTTGGAATCATCTAAAGAGCATGAAATGTGTTCAATCAGTATTGTTTTAAAGACGCTTAATAGAGATGGAGTAGAAATCTTAGGTAACGCTCATCTCGTTTTTCCTCAGCACTGAATGAGCCCACCATCGACTACGGTTTCCAGCGGTTACAGAAGGTCATCCCCAGACACCCTGGTGATCCTGAACGCTTACCAAAGGTCAGTGCTGGAACATATCACTGTATTAACATGATGACAATGTCCTCTTCCCCATCCTTTTCAGTTTCCTTCTACTGTTCCTATCACTGTTCCATACCTTTGACACTCAACATATTACTTAATGTTCATACAGTGCAGTGCACCAAGATGGCTGCTTTTAATGGCTTCTCTAATTTAATAGTTGCATGTAGTAGCAGGCTAGCATAATACGCTTTTAAGAAGAGAGACTCTGGTAAGTCCCTGAGTTCATCTTTCTGTCTTACTCTCCATCTCTACCCAGTCCCTCTCTCTAAGAAAGACCCAGTTGTAAAGTGCGGCCGTGTGTTTATTTCCCCCTCCAAGCCCGCACCGCTTCAGGAGGAGCAGCCTGTGTAAATGAATCCTTTGGGAGCGATAAATAAACATTACTTTATCTTGTTGTGCGTGTCCTATACCCCTGAGCCCCACGCAAGCTGCAGCACTTAATAGACTAAAAAAGAGTAATTATGGCTGGCTGGCCCTGCTCGTTCACAGTCAGCCCAGGCCTGACCTTGTGCTGTTAGAAGCCCTCCCCATATTAGAGTTGGGCTATTGGTATTCATTGTCCATGAGACACCGCATCCATTACACCTGTAACATGACTGAATTAGACTGAGAGGTCAACGCACAGTACATCAAGCCAAAAGCACATCTACAAGGCTAGCCATAAGAATGTTTTTTTTTAAGGAGGAACCTCTTTAATGTTTTAAACTCAACCATCATTGTTAGCAAAAAGGCAGCTAGATTGTACAGTAAGTGACAAATGTGTGGAACGTTATTCCACAAATGCTCATGACATATACACGTCATGCCTGGGGTATCTAAAAAAAGTGAATTTATTCATGTGTATTTCATCGCAAACAAATGTTTAGGTAATATGTTAAATAAACACCAAATAAATAAAAACCCAAATCCTGCATTTGCCGTGATACAGCAAAACACCCCTTTACATATTGTGTCTTTAACAGCCTTAAGGCTAAAGCTTTTACATAGCTAAAAAAAGTCATTATGTTAAAGCATTTAGCTATAGTAGCAGCATGCCATTAGTACAGCCACAAGGAAGGCTTATTTAGCTTCATGACTTTTTCTCAGTATTATATAAAATAGTTTACAATAGGCTTATAAACTTTAGCACTGTGTTTTCATGAAAATGCTGTATATATTGCATTAGAAGACGATATCAGTTCATGATAAAAAGCCCTTTGTTTACCAGATATTATTATGATATTGTGATAAAAAACATTTTTAAACCTAAACAAATATTTGGAATATCAGTTTTAAATAGCTGTACTGTGTAGGTGTCTGTACATGTACAATATATACAATAAAATAATCCATAAAAATAAAAATGAAAAAAGTGTCCACATTTGGAGTTTGACAACTGTTAGGATACAGTGGCAGAGCAATGTAAACTTTACATAGAGCTGTGAAGGTGCTTTGCATAAAATAAAGCAGGGGCAATACCCGTCTTGAAGTTTTTAAATAATATATTCATATATTTATGAATGTGCATCAGCTGCGCATATCATGATATATCTTGGTGGTGCTTAATTTGGTAGCCTATAGGCTACTTATTTATTGTTTGTTCATCCACTGCTATAATAATTCAATTGCTAATAGTTCCCTAATGATTGGTTCTTTGTTAAGTTAGTGTCAGGCTAAAGAGTTTAATACTACACAGCTCTAGGGCAATTGAGTGGACATTTGAGGCTTGTAACACACATTCAAGTAACATATCTGTTTTCTTTCAGTGAATCTTTCAACTTGAAGTAATATTAGCTTAATAGGCCTTTTACTTCATATACACACAATTTGTGAACTCAAACATACCTGTTTTCACCTTTTTGATAAAGGATGTAGTTCTGGCACCTCTCCTTCTGCCATGCCAGCTCCACTTGCTGTGAATATTTACATCAGCGTTTCTTAAACACTCAGAGGAGAGAATGCAAACATGTGATCAGAACGTGATAGTGTAATGGGAGCTTGTGAAAGCAGAGCTGCTCTGTCTCTAAAAATCTCTGATGAAACTGCAACTTGTTTTACTAAACTGCACTGAATGTATTTCAAAATGTCCGTGATAACATTACCATGCATGCTTAATATTGCGGCATATCAAATTACCTAAAATAGCAACACGTCTAGTTTGAAATATATATCATAGGAAGTAACTACATTGTGTTACATCAATGCATTTGTTGTCAAAAGTACTAGGTCAGCTGTTATAATTTACTTAATGTATTTTCAATATTGTTGAACTGAATATATCAAGGTATATATCAGTTTCAGAAGCTATGATGTCACTCAGTGTCATGAACAGTTGAACGGTTAGAGATTCTAAAGGCAATACT